>PYHX02000413.1:75500127-75538544 GCA_004302925.2 Cochliomyia hominivorax | reverse complement strand
ACTCAGGCTAAATTTCGTTGAGCTCTGTTAATTATTGTGTATATGAACGTGCCTATAGCTGATAGACAAAATAACTCAGGTTTTAATTTGGTGCAAGAATATGTATTCCTTTTTAGCGTTACACAGGGAATGAGAAATGGTTGAACTATTCATTTTTCTTGAAACAGAACAAAAGTTTATTTTATTTTTTGTAAATTTTAATAACAATAATCACGTCTCCGTTTATAGAAATATTCCACATAAAATAGCACCAGGATTATTTGTGCAAATGAGTCAGCAAATAAGACTAAACATAAGTATTTTCTATATTAAAAAGCTAAAGCTTTACTTTTGGGATATGGATATAGAAAAAAATTAAAAGCGTGTTTAGGAATATGCATCTGTGTTTAATGAGGTACATAATATTGTACCAAACAATTTTCTGAGTTATATATGATACGCCGTTGCTTGCAGTGCACAGTTGGGCAGATAGTTTTTCTTTCTTAATACCCTACATCACCATAGGAGGTTGGTTATAGTGCGTTTTAAGTGGTAGAACCGTGCTACCACCTCGTTTAAGTATACTTTTCGATTCAGAATCGTCCACCATTCTCAATGGCTTGCTAAATATAGTGACAGGATGCTAAATCAGGCCAAAAATAAGTGGACACATTGTGAAGTCTTATGAATAAAGCATCCTTTTTTGTAAGCATTACTTTATGTAAATTTCGTTACTTATAGTGCATTTCAAGTAATTTTGACTGCTTTTAGTCCATAACTTTTCCGTAGCATTTTCTAGAGCAAAATGTTGTCCAGGAAGTTGCGAAAAACCTGCTAGAATATACTTTTCTTCTGTTATGCAACAATAATATTTTTTTAGCAAAATTTGACTTGAATTTATGTGTTTTGCTTTTTACCTCTAACTTTTTAGCTGCGATATATGCTTGTAAACCTGCGTTAGCTTTAACATTTCATACCAAATAGTCTGAGAACTGAACTAACCCAGCAGCTTTTCTACAAACTAACCCAGCAGCTTTCCTAAATCATTTTTCTTACTTTATTCTCAATAACTATTTTGTGAGTATAGTTGGTGATCCAAGATTATCGTCTTTATAAATTTTAAATCAAATCTCTATTACAATAAATATGTTCTAAAACATTAAACGTATTTTAATTAACTTTCCTTCCAGTAATCTCCTCCATCTTTTATCTTTGATTAAATTTTCCGTGATTTTTTGTTTTTAATTTATTTTATTTTGCGTGAAATTTAATTAATTAAATTTTAAAATATAAATTTCATATCGTCATAGTGATGAACTACCCGAATGATATTAAAATTTCTGTCACATTTACTTTTTGTCTTATATTTCCTTCCTTCCTTTCATACTTCGTTACTTCCGTTTATGAGTCCTTCACATTTTTTTCCCTTTTTCCTTTTCATATTTACTTACAGAGAGTTGTTTACATTACTGACACAATGTTCAATGATTACTTACACGCAGTCTTCTTTTTTTTTTGGTTTCTTTCATTTCTTATTGCGTTTTAATTTTATTCTCTTTTAAATTTCCCATTAAGTTAATTTGTAATTTTACACGTAATTAGCTTTTTGTTTTCCGTTTCTTTTGTTGGTTTTCTTTCACTTTAGTTTGTCATTATCTTTTTAATTTCATTATGTTCATATGCTTGATGATGGTGGAAATGAATAATGGAAACTTGATAAATGTCACATATATTTGAGGACATATGGTCACAATGTAGGCTGGAGAATATTATTCAATTTTCTGTATAATTCAGACGGATGAAGGGTTATTTTTTAGTAAACAAAGATTTTGATCTGGTCCAAAAATATACATTATTTACCTAAGTATATTCCCATATGAATATTCTTCCAAATTTAAAAATGCTACGTTTTATAGATTTCCTCCCAAATAATTTCCTAAAATTAGGGTACAAAAACTGTCATTTAAAATCATATCTGAAACGTAATTCAGCTTTTAAAGTACCTCAATTGCACTTAAGTAGACATTAATAGGTCAGCTTACTTGGTTCCATTAATAAATTATTCGGTTATGTTACCTATATGCGGGTCTAATGTTTAAAGATACAAACCATCCAAATGTAGTGACATAGAAAATGATCCTATCAATATGACTGCTTCGAAATTCAGACAAGTTATGCAAAACAGGACTTGTGTAAGGGAAACTTAATCTCATAGAATACGTTCATATGGCACAATGTACAGTTAGTACTTATATTAGATTAAGAAGGTCACTCTCGAAAGGCCTGAACTTCGTTGGTCGTTTGGGATCATTTAGTTAAGGTATTTGACCAACATTCAGAAGTGTGGCAATATATATGATCCGGGGGAAGTGAGTGATTTGCTATCTAGATGGTCTTTATAAATAAAAGTTGGTGATATTTATCAATTGGGACATCCAAAAGAACTCAACGCTCCCAGTCTACCATTATAACTACAAATGTACCCATAAAATTCCTAATAGTTGATAAAATGGGCGAATTCTCTGGCTGAACTAGGAATAAAATACAGCAGTAACTCTGTTTCGATATATGTAATCAACCGTATAAATTTCGAGTGAAACTTTTATTGTAATAAATCATTCACGCTGTCTTGAAAAGGGATAAGTATACTATAATCAATGTAATTATGAAAGTAAACTATATTCCCTATTTTCTGGACCTAATTACTGTTCGTCTATTAATCTAAAATTCTGGACCTAATTGCTATTATAGCTATATACTAGAGCATTTGCAAGTATAGCAAGGCTACTTGGAAAACCAGGTTAATTTTTAAGCATTTTCCAATGACCCTTCAGCTCAGATACAATTATGGCCTTTGGAGCTATTTTACTTTGTTTAATCCAGTATTATACCATGGTACTTTGCAAACTTTGCCTAAAACCATGAATGATTGGAGATTTTAAAATATCTCATTATGATTACATTTAACGAAGAATAAATTAGTTTTTCTTTTTATTTGATCTACTTTTGGTGCGAAGATTAATTTTTTATTTGTAGCTTAAATGAAATATCTATCAAATTGACTACTTATATTACGTATACTTAATATTTTATGTTTGCCATGATGTCTTTGAACTTTTTAAGGGGTAATTTGAGATATTTAAATTGCGTTTTAATGTAATAAAATTATTTGTGAAAAAATTACACGGTCAAGCCCGTCTATATAATACCCTACACCACATGGTTGGTTAAAACTGTAGTAACGAAAAATTAATGAACGACCTTCGTATAATTTCATTTTCTGATTTGTTTATTCTTAAGTGAGCAGTACATTATTACAAGAATTAGATTTCATATAAATTAATGCGTTTTAAAATGAATTTTTCTGGAACAGTTTTATGGGAGCTAAAAAAAATGTTGAATCGACCGTCGATAAATTTTGCACATTGACTTTTGCTTATATTTATCTAAATTTGACCAATTTGTATTACAATACCAACGCACTTGTCAGAATTTTACTTTCTATTAAGGAATCCTATGACCATAAAACCCTATTGCGGGATGATCTTTTATATGGGAGGTACCTGAAATATTGGACTGAAAAGGGAAAATTTCAATAGGTTTCGTCCTTGAACTAATATAATTGGGACAGCTAGCTGGATAGACAGACGGACAGATATCGTTAAATCGACTTAGAAAGGGATGCTGAGTCGAACGGTTAACTTAAAGGTCCAACTACATTCTCTGGTGAAGGGTATACAAACGGTCAGATCCATAGTTTCCGGACAAAATGCTCGAAGAAAAACTTTTTTTAAAATGCTTAACATCATAACGTATACAGCTATATGTACCTCATAATTGCATGAAAAATCATCAAAATCGGGTATATAAAAAATTTATAGTAAAATATCTATCAATAATGTTGATACACCTTAACCAAACCAATTTTATTGAAATTCGGCACAGTTATTTAACTTTCTATCTTTCTCAATATCTATAACTTATTTGATCAATATCAGTTCACATATTGTTATAGTTGCCATATAAGATTTTTTAAGATCCTTCTCTGACTTTAAGTTTATAAGACTTAAAATTTTGAAACATCTCTAATTTAATTCAGCACAATTATCTCCCTAACTTTCTTGAATGTATGTTATTAAAATTTGCTTATATCTCCCATATAAAGCTCCCTCTCCATTTTACTGAAACTTGATACAATAAATTTTTAGACTGTCTATTTGGTTACAACTCTTGTTAAATATCCCTTCCTGGAATTGGGTTTTAGGCTTAAAAGGTTCCAGATATGGAACAATTCCATCGAAATTCAAACAAGGTTGTATTTGTATTTAATGTAATCATTCCAAAAATAATAATTCCATAAATATTTTACTGAAATTTTTATAAGAGAATCAGGATGTAAGTTCTTTCCGAGTGCCAAATTTCTTGAAATTTTAAATAATCTCCACCTCCACATTTGGTAATAGAGGATGTATGATGTTTGTCATTTGACCCCATAAAATACATATATTTTTACTCCATATTATATGGGGTCTTAGATGATTTCTTCTTCACGTTTTACTCGAATAATGACAATGAATGAACGAATAAGAAACTTCATCACCCTCTGTTACCAATTGTGGTGGTGAAGTTTATTTAAAATTTCACGAAATTTAGCACTTAGAAAAAGCTTTGTTGATTAACTCATGTCCGTCCGTCTAAAGTGCGACATTATTAAGTGTTGATATCATATAAAAAAGCAATTTTTCTAATTGTCAAATATCAATTTTATGTTTTATAAATTTCATTGAAATTGCTTTCATATATTTAATCACTGTTTTAAATGTATTACAGCAATATTTAAAACATTTATTAAATTCCCTTCAAATATTCTACATTAAAATTTTATTTTAAAGATTTTTTCTATAGTTCCTCATCTTCAAATTATCTTCTTTAATATAATTCCATTAAATAACATGACAATCAATATAAAACATTTAACCTCAATTTTTACTTTTTAGCTAAAACTAATGAAAAATGAAAAAAGTCAAAAACCACGACCACTTAAATAAACTGTGAAATCCATTAAATCAATTTTATATGAAGCAAAAAGAGGGAATGACACAAAAACAACGTGTCAAATCTATTAAAAGCGAAAAAAGTAACTGAAGTAAATTTTAAGAGAAGGAAGGAAATTAAGGTGAAAAAATATATATTCCACATCATGTATTTGCTGCACACAAAAAAAAAAGTAATTTTTTAAACAAACTTACAATATGCGCTTGAATTACTTCGCTCACACTTTTATTTTACCTGACAAAATAAAAAAAAAACAAAAACTAATACCGTTAAAACCTGGAAGCAAATATTGCGTCAGAGGGGAAAAAATACGAAAATCTTTATGCACAAACAGCGAATAATGGCACTAACGAAAATTGTACTCTCTAATGCAGTCTGCCACTCAGCTTCACTCTAAAATTATAGAAGTGTGAATACCGCGTCTGAAAAGTATATGGAAATCGGATTTAATGCGTGACTGGAATTTTTTGTTAAAACACCAAAAACAACGGCGGCAGCAGCAACGGAAAACGATGATTTATTTTTTGTTTTCTTTGCTTTAAAATATTTTTAGTTTTTGTTTTTGGGATGTTTGTTTTGAAGGAAATGGAAGTATAACATAATGAAGTATAGGAAGAGATAGGTAGTTGTGTGATCATGGGAAGGAATCGAAAATATATACAATATATACAATTTATTACAGACATAGTGAGGGACCATAAGACAGAAAATACTGAATGAAATCTAAAGAAGCTTAAAATAGAGTATCGAAAAGCTCTTAAAAAAATATTTATGCAAAAGTCTGTCAATTATGCAGAGATTATGGGTGGATATCGAAAACTAAGTATCTATCGGAATCAGTAAAACTAACTTAATACATAACCGAAATCGTGACTCTAATATATATTATAGATTTTGGCTACATTGACGGCTTTACAGGAAAGTCTTGACGTTTATTTTGGGGCCAAAGCGAATGTAATAATGGGAGAATGTCTGATTTAGGCCAATGAAAACTTCGCAAACGTCAGATGAAACGAATTAGTCATTTCAGACAACAGCATGGAGTCGAAAGAGTATAAAAATGATTGTAAAATAAATTGCAAACTCACAAATATTATATGGAATAATACAGATACAAAGAAGAGATTTTTTCTAAGTGTTGTTGCTTGTCATATTCACGCGATTAAATTTTTTACACAAATAAGGAACAAACTTAATCTTCTTTAGACTTCCAAACACGTTGCTCAGATTTTGCTAACAGACGATAAAATCTAATAAATCACAAAATCGGCAGTAAAGTGGAAAAATCTCTGAAAAAATTATTTGAGACCAAACGATTGTTTGGGTATCAAAACGTAATTTTGGCTCTTTTGCGGTTTGCAAATATATTTTTTACCAATATAAGCCATAGCACAACTTATAACGAATTGCTGGGAAATGCTTTTTTATCTTTTATATTTTATAGATAAAAAATAAAGGTGCATATTCCATTTAGATAATACAGCGGAACATTTTTCAAAACAGTTCAAATCTTGATTTAATGAACACAACACAGGTAGAAATGATGGTCTACGTGATGCTTTAAAAACCAAAATTTATAAACCGTTTTCAAAATAACTCCCAATACATCCGGCTGCTTTCCAGCCCGGTTACTTCAATGAAAAGCTAAAGAAGGTTTTTAAACATTCAAGGTTCGAAAGGTATTTTACAGGTACGCTGTTAAAAATTAAGTGTCCAAAAATAGAGCACTGAAATTGAAGTCAAGTTTTCTAAAACAAATATTCTTGCTGTATAATGGATACCGACATCTATGTTGTGGCAGATCTTCCGCAACTTCCTGGTAAAACATTTTATGTTTCTTGTGCTTCAGAGAATGTTGAAGTAAAAAATTAAAGAAGACAATCATTTCCTACATCGGGCTCTAAAAATACCGAAATTTACATCAAGGAATGTTAAGAAAAAAGGCTGTTTCTATTCATAGTTCATAATATGTGCTCTTATTTTTGGCTTGAATTGATATCCTTTGGTAACAAGTCTTTGAGTGGTACATTAAATAATAATGTGGTACTTGTACGCAGAGAGGCAAATTCTCCTAACTGCCCGGAGATTAGGCTTATGGAGATATTTTTGGAATTTAAAAAACAAATTTAATGACACAAAAAGGTATACCAAGCGTGGAGATTTAAAACGGAGATGAACTACAGATGGAGATTTAAAATGGAGATGAACTACCTGTTTGGGCAAATTGACAGAAAGTGCGAGAGTTTCCGGAAAAGCTTCAAAAATCCATTATTAGTGATTAATACTATAAAAAGTATATATTTTAAAAATTAAAATCAATCAGTCAAACAATTGAACTACAAGTTTAGTTCAAACTCCTTAAGTAATTATGGTAGATTCTGAGGAAAGAAGATAGTTTTCATCACTGTTCTACTCTTAAATAAATTCATATAAATTACATATAACATTATATTTAAAAATATTTGAATCTTCCCCATTGTGAATGTGTAATAAAGTATTTTAGAGTGATGCAGCATTGTGAATTAATCCAGAAAATTGATAAGTTTTATGGTTTGTCTACGAGTGTGTTTTTGTTAGAAGTAAATGTTTTATGGTTAGAAATGAAGTGTTTACACTTATTTAAATATGTTGGAAATTAGAAGGTAATTTCCGAAATATTACTAAAATTTATAATACAAATTGTTATATTTCTAAAAAGATCAGTTTATTGACTGAAATCATGCTGAGTTTCATTTGGGATTACAGTTGCTGGCTACAATTATACACTCTTTAAATCACTTTATATTTCTTTCACTGTAATAAAATTTTCATAATTTCAACATACTTAACTGTAATTGCAAAATAGTATTTCTCCCATTTGGCGTATTTCATACATCTGATTAATATACAATTCAAAATTCCAAATAATTGCAAAATCTAATGGCAGCAGGTGCATATAATTTTATTAAATTTTAAGCGGCAATATTGACGCTTTTACTTAAAATATGTTGAATATGTTGAAATATTAGCGAAAATAAAATTAAATTATGTAAAATTGTGTAAATTTCTGAAAATCTGAAAAATATTGGCAAATTACTAAAATATTTGTAAATAAGAAAAAAATTGGAATGTATAATCGGTCAAACCCGACTCTCTAATACCCTACACCACATTGTCTGCTAAAAATTTTAGTTACGGAAAATGTATAAAAGACCCTCGTATAAATTATTATAATTATTATACATTATTGTGACACTAAAATTTATGTTGACTTAGAAAGTGATTTTGAGTCAAACGCTTTACGTAAAGGTGAGTGTCTTTTTTCTGGATATTACAAACATTAGCATAAACGCATAATATCCCAAAAACCTTCGGAGGTGTAGGGTATAATTATAATCGTTATGTGTGATTGTTACCGACTTAAACTACCTTTATTATCAATACCACATATGCCACGCGACACTCCTGCTAAGTATTACTTCCTGAGGCTCATTAGCAGTAGCGTTTCACCTAAATCAACTATCGTCTTTATCGTCTATGACCGGTTGGAAACTGCTTTAGATAGTAATGAACTTATCATTGTTTTCTCTCTATCGGTATTTTACATCTGATATTCAACGATTAAACGTCCTTTTGAAAAAAATTTCCTTTACTGCCATCAATCCGCTATAGTATATCCTATACGCCTCGTCTGTGAACAGATCCAGTGAGATCATATCGACTATCGAACATATAGCGTCGAGTGATATCGTTCTATAGCCGTAGCATAACCTTAAACATCACTACAGATTGAGTGATGGCACAGTTTTAAATAAATTTCTACTAATAATATTTGTTCAAATAGGTGCTGCATAATTGATATTGTCATTTTGGAAATGAAGTAAGCGTCTACTCTACCTCGACCCACCTACGTAAGTCATAATAATACAGAAATGAAACTTGCGCTCTGGGATGAGCACTTTTCTATTGGAAAATCCACCTTAATTCATAACTGGTTTAATCTCTTCTATTTGCTTTTTTATCGCCGACTGAAGATTACGTCCAGCATGTTGATACATCTCTCTATAAGTATGTGCTTCTGACAACTTTCCTTTGATTGGTGATCGGGTGTAGTGTCCACTAACAGATCATTGAAGTTTATTTGGTAGTAATCGAATATGTAAGATCTAAACAGAGCCAGTATTTCACTTTCGTAATTTTCGAAGTTCGAGATTTAATCCATTAAATGCTTCCATCAATACACGATCTCTGACGTTGTTGAAATTACATACCCAAAAAACATGCGTTGCTTCCAACGCATGCATTAGGAAAGCAACCCGGTTATCTCAGTGCTCGGAATATTTGGTGCGAAAAGGTCTAAGTAATGGAGGTTTTAAAACACACAATAAAAAAATAAAAAAATTATAGGCCAAAGTCATGACTTGGAAACTGAAGTCAAGTTTTCTAAAAAATATTCATGCAGCATAATATATAAAGAAACGTATATTCTGGCAGATTTTTCACAAATTTTTTGACAAAAATTTTATCTGGCTGAAGCTCGAGGGAGTATTGATGAAAACTTAAGGACCCAAAGGAAAGACAAGCAATTGTAAGTTGTGACAATCATTTGTTTCAACGGGCTTTATAGATACCGATATTATATTAAGAAATACTTGTTTGGCTTGACTTGCCATCCTGTCTCTGTGATAAGCAATGCTTTGAGTGATACAAGGACAATAATGAGGTATTTATATCAAAAGACTCACATACCCCAAACTGCCCGGAGCTAAGGACAGTGGAGAAATATTAAATTCTCTCAAAATCTTAGTTGTTATTTTTGTTTTTTTTTAACAAACAAACTAAATGTTTTTTATTTTTCAATTATTATTTTAATTTAAATTTAATTTTATTTTATTTATTTCTAAATTCTCCATCATTTCCTTAATTTTTAAGATTCGTAACTTCCGGTTCCTCTCTGTAGAAATTTAAAGATACATAAAAATGTAATTTCTAAGTAAATTTTCTTTCTTTATTTTCCTTACAACAAATAATTTATCTTCCAGTTAATAAACGCCCACATTAAGATGAGATGATGTTTATTAAATTAATTTAAGAAAAAAAAATAAACAAATAATAAATTTATAGTTCAACAATTCACAGTAACCAAACGCATTAAAATCTCTTGTAACAAAACGCCTTAAAGTTGCTGAAAGAAAATTGCCAATTTGTTTTGTAGAATGTCACAGGAAAATAAATTTTCTTAATATCCTACTTAAAAACCAATAAAGAGAGATATGATTGTGGGTGTTTAAGTGGGGGGTTGGTACAAAAGAAATATTTAAAAGGCCATTGCTCTTGTTTTAAATGTGATGGTCTTTATTACAAAATTTTAAGCCGAAACAAAAAAGCTCTTTTAGATACTGATATAAAAAATGTTGCATAATAATTTATCTTCTGTTGATTTAAGTATGTGACAATTTATTAACTTCTTGACGAAAGAGGATAATATTATGTTCAATATAAACATAATATTGAAAAGGAAGGAGGGGTGAAATTTTGAATCTTTTTTCGGAAACCATTCTATTTACGTTTTTATAGTGTAGTATAGTTCTCTCACTTTGCTCGAACAGGTAGCCCCTATGCGACAGTTTTGGACAACGTTTTTGGGCTTTTCAATTTTTTTTAACAAATGCCCAATACCTTTCCAATATACTTAGCTCCGGACAGTACTGGAGATTCACCTCTCTTGGTACAAATATCACATTATTGTTCCTGTACCTCTCAAAAGCTTAATTACTATTGCATTAGGAATCCTTATGAATGAAGCCACCTTTTTTGTAAATATTCCTTGATGTAAATTTCGATATTTATATAGTGCATTATAAGAAATTATTGGCTTCTTTTGGCGCAACTACATATTACTTGACTGCTGAACTTTTCCTCAGCATTTCCTCAAGCAGCAAAATTATAAAATTACACTCATTTTTAAGTATATCGTTCGACCAAGAGTCACTTTCTGAGTCGATATAATTATGTCCGACCGTCTTTATGTCTGGCCGTTCCGTTAGCTTTCCATATAAACGTTGTGAACACTTGACAGGTGACAATCTACAAGATATTTTGATGGGGGTTTGGCTCAGAGACAAACCCTGTTAATAATTGCCATATTCGGTCCAATATTTCAGGTATTTCCCATACATATCCTTCTTGAATAAAACTCTAAATGTAAAACGATTTTAAATCGATGTGCTAAATTATGCGGGAGTCGACACATTGCTTCTAACAGGTTACATGCAAGCCGCTTCCAAATATTAGTTTGGATATTTAATTGAATAAATGTCACATTTAATGTCATCAATAACAACAGGTCAAATGAAGGTAAATGTATTTTAAAATGGATGTTTGAAGTTAAGGAAGAGTCGGCCCATCATATTTTCTAACTCCCCAGAAAAATTCCTATTCTAACGCATTAATTGCACACAAATATTATTGTGGTAAAAATCTACTACACACTTAAGCATAAATCATTAAATCAAATTATACGAGGGTCGTTCATAAATTTGTCGTAGCTATCATATACAACCAACAATTTGGTGTAGGGTATAAAATAGTTGGGCTTGACTGACTGTAACATTTCACTTGCTTAAAACTGCTTTTACTTTAACTTTTCGTTTCAAATAGTGCGAATACTGAGCTAATCGAGCTACTTTCCTACCGGAATTGTTGGAAGCTTTTCGGGCTCCTTTCCTTCCGGAAGTGTTGGAAGCTTTTCGAGCTTCTTTCCTTCCGGAAGTGTTGGAAGGTTTTTTGAAAATGCTTTCTATTTTTGGCTTTGAAAGCATCATGCGGACCATTAATTTTATCTGAATCAGGTGTTTCTGTTTAATAATATTGAGAATAGTTTTGCAGCAGACCATTACCCAACATTGTGTGGGACCCAATTGGGTCTTGTTGAAAATATTTAATAATTTTAGTACGTATTTTTTTCTTTCACTCATTCTAATCAGTTTAAAAATGAATTTATTTGTTTGACATCAAACATAATAACTGACATGTTTTACAAAGGAACTTAAACTTGGGTTTAAAGTTTTGACGAAAAACGTGCGTTAATTACTTTTCTGCCTCACTCTATATCTTACATTGAGTAGAGTAAATGAAAGTAGGCTGTTTTAAAACTTTCTTTTATCTGAAACTACCAACAGGATAATTAAACAAAAATATCCTTAGAATTACTCCCCATAAAAAAGAAACTTACATTTACCTTTTGAACTAAAATTATATAGAAAAAGGATCACCAACTTTATGACAGTTTTTAAATATAGCAAATTCATAGTGAAAATACAATTTTTTTATCTTATTTCAGCAAATATTTCCCCTTTTTCAAACTTAGTCTATGGATTATAACCAAATGCCTCAAGAAGTCATTGTCATCATCATAATTATAGCCTGAATAGGAAAACTTATCAAAGTGTCTATGTAAATATATAACAATGTTTCCATCAATGTAAATATGTAATAATATTTATCTGTTCTCTTATTAACGCTCTTTTCTTATATTTCTTTTCAATTTCTTTAATAGTTTTACAAACATTTTATGCTGCTTTTCTTACAACAAAAACTTTTTTAATCAATTTTATGTCATTTTCTTGGACTTATAATGATGTCAAATTTTAATATTTTCATTAAGAGCGTAAAAAGTTAGATTAGGACATACAACTGTGGTCAAAATAATAGCACCACATACAGATGTCTTCTTTAATAAGTCATACAAGACATGTGATTGCAAAGTTGTTCTTATATTACGATTTAATACTTTAATAAAAATTAAAATTAAGATAAATTCAAAGAAACATTTAAACATTTAAATTATTTTTTTCCACAAGTATTGATAAAAATTGGAGTCGAAATTATAGCACCATCAGGTTTCAGCTACCCAAAAATAAATATTTTTTATTTAATTTTTAGTTGTATTTTATCGAACAGCCGAACATTTCCTTCCCATTAAATTTATTATTTTCCGGCATCTTTCCAGGATAATAGAGTTCCATACCTGCTCTATATTGGTCCAAAGACTGCTATTATTGTTCAGTTTAATAACCGACCCCTTCTTTTATACATTCGTACACAAATATTCAAGTGGACTTACATCGGAAGAATGGGCTGACTTCATTATCCCGAAACCATATTTTTAGCTTTTTTTCTGGTATATTGGTATATTGGGAGTTGTTGTTTTGTTGTATTGCCAAAATCGGTGGCATCTCTTCAGACACATATGGCAGCATTACTTCGTCCAATATTTTTACATATTCTGACACACCCACAATAGTTTTAATACGGTAAATTTGTCCTACACCGCAGCAGGAAAAGCACCTCCATACCATAACACTAGAACAATCGTGTTAAAAAAAATTTGTTGAAAATTCCTTGATAGGAGGCCTCTTTACAAATAAAATTATTTTAGACTTATCGAACCACAAAATCGTTTTCCCCTTTTTAATGTGCCAAACCAGGTAAGTTTAAGTAAACTTTAATTTATTTGAAACATGCGAATCAGTTAAGAGGGGGACTTTCCACGGTCTATGGGATTTCAAATTATATTATCTAAGTGTTCTGATATAGTTTCGGCACTTATTGACAGATTAAATTATTTTTTAACCCCCGCAGCAGAGAAAAACGTCGCCATCTTTATTTCACTTAATAAACGATGAACCATTGAAGGTATCGCTACGGTTTTTCGTCCACGACTGCTTTTTTTAATTTGTAGGTTATAATATATCTAATCATTTTATTCGATTATCCAATAATATTTCTTATTTCGATTCAAGTTTACTCACAAGGCTTTTTAATGAGTTCACGTTTTCCAAAGTACAGTGCTTAGATCAACCCATTATTTAAATTCTAATAACACGCTTCTTGAAAACTTTGTCATTTATAAATTACAGAAGCAACTATAATTCTTTTTCGCTACATGTTATAACGATTGATAGAACTGTTCTTGGATTTTTCCAAGTGTAATAGAAATGGTGCTTTTATTTTGAGAGGTCCCCATCTGATGATATGTCTTTGTAATCAAATTTATTTGAATACTCTTGTTAATAAAAAGTAAATGCATTCATTTTCTCAAAGAATATAATTTGAATTATGGCACCAGTAAATTGCGGATAAAAATATTTATTAAGAAAAACACCAATCCACAACGAATATGTTACATGTCAGTGGTGATAATATTTTGACCGCAGCTGTAAACCATAAGAAAAGACGTTTTGATGAATTTGACTAAAACTAACAATAAAATGTAACAAGTAGGAATACTATACTCAACTGTTTTGTGTCTTAAATTATGAATTAATTGCTTTAATCCGGTGCGCTTTGCTGCACAAAAGTTCTTGTAACTGGCATTTTGCTTTCCTTGGGGCTACGCCTTCATTGGATCCTAACCATCCTACATTTTGTACAGTAAAGCTGTTTGTTTGAGAAAGGAATTGGAACCAAATTAGAGAATTCTTCCTAAGATATTCGATAATTCTTTCTCTCCTAAATTTTGTTCAACAAAACAGATTCTTGAAAAATTTATTGGAACCGAATTTGAGAAGTTAAGCTGTTAAAGTGTTTTAGATATTAGATAATGAATATTTGCTGTGAATGGGGTGGTACCCCTTTCCCTTCATCCTATATTTATACTATATTTTTTTGTAAAACAGTTTCTCAAGAAAGTAATTAGGACCAAACTAGAAAATTTTCACTGTAACAGTTCTTTAGATATACCATAATCAAATCTGTGAAAGAAGTTACGAAAGGGGAGACCAATCCAATTTCCGTGTGCTCTTAAAATACAGTACCTAATTGTAATCGAAACCTATGGCCAAATCTTTTCCATATAGAAATCAGGTGGCGTAACATACTTAGTTAAGTCAAATATTATATCCAGTTAACCATCTAATCTGCACTATTCTATATAGCTTATCCTGTAAGCTATATGGAATAATATAGAAGTAGCAGTCAAAAGCAGTCCAACCAGATGATCGATCCATTCAATACGGAACATCGCACTAGAAACTAAACTGCGTAATTAAAATAATCTTCGTCAAATCACACCCCATCAGAGCTACAGGAAATCATATAAAGACTGTAAAACTGACATTAGCTGAACTGTGAAAGA
This sequence comes from Cochliomyia hominivorax, assembly GCA_004302925.2. Lineage (NCBI taxonomy): Eukaryota > Metazoa > Arthropoda > Insecta > Diptera > Calliphoridae > Cochliomyia > Cochliomyia hominivorax. The sequence goes on along the minus strand of PYHX02000413.1, from coordinate 75,523,393 downwards.
AGTAACTATAGAAGAGACTAATCCTGTTTTCATGGCCACACAAAATACAGAGCCTCATTAAAGTCGAAATATTTTCTATATTAAAATTAGCTGGCTGATTGGTCCTTCGAATATCATAACTGCACGGAATATCATACCTGTTTAACACGAATATTATACTCATTTAACAATTTTATCTGCATTATTCTTATCCTCTAAGCTATAGGGAATAATATAGCTATAGCAACCAGATACTCGATCCATTCATTACGGAACATCTGCATAATTATAATATGCTTCGTATATATATATATATATATATATATATATATATATATATATATATATATATATATATATATATATATATATATATATATATATATATATATATATATATTCATATTTTAAAGACTGTAAAACTACGATTAACGAATTTTTAAAGGATAAAATTTTATACATTTTTTGGATACATAAGCGCCAAGACCCGTTTAGAAATAATGTAGATACTTCTCAAGAATAAGCCTCTTATTTCAACCATAATAAAAAGAATTGATCGTGTTGGAATAATGATTTTAACAAGATGATCAGGAAGCTAAGAGTTTTTAGTAGAGGAAGTTAACCGCATTTAAGTTTTATACCTTAAACAAAGTGCGGTTTGTAGAGGATGTTACTGCTGAAGGAAGGATATAGTTTGCAATTTTCTAGAGAGAGTTAACAATAACTCCATTAAATGGTATTATTCTCCTTCTCTCAACCTTCCCCTCTCTAATAATAATTTACCACAAATACATTTGCGCAATATTTGCTTTTTGTCACAATTTAATTATAAATATTATGAAATTGAATCGGGTTTTTTCCCAATGCCATTTTTAATTAACTTCATACACTTCATTAAAAATCTGGCCAAAAAAATTAAAAGCTTTGCTTCATAAATACCCAGCACTTTATAATGCGCATATTTTTTTTCCATTTCTCCCTTTGGTCATAAGCTCATTTGGTCCCTAATCTAATTTTATAACATTTCATACTAAAAGTAGTTACTTGTACTAAAAACACAAACAGATTCTTTGTTCCATTCACAGATTCAGGAGGATAGAGAGGTTGGAGTCACAAATGGTTGGTGACTGCATGCTGAGTATTTTGTTATATTTGAAAAAATAATTGTTTATCTACAGGACAGTTTATTTTTTGTATATATGTTTGTATAAGTATTTGTTGATAATAATATTTATTTGTTAGTGTTGGTTATGCAACAAAAGGACAACAGACATTGAGTGTATGTTAGTATTTTTTATTGTTAAATGTCCTTAAAATTTTTTTTTATTTTCCATTGTCAGATGATGAAATATATGTGTGGTGTGTTTGTATGTATGTGGCTTTAGCATTTATTTCCACCACTACTGATGCATGACTTTATTAAGTTTCTTTTTGCCTTTTTAGTAGTATTACTCATACAACTACTTGCAAACATTTGTCTATGTGTCTGAAATGTCCTTGTAAATTGCTGGTGCGTGTGCAATACATAATAGTTTGCATGTGTTTGTATACCACTTCAATGTTGTCTCTACGTGTGTTTTATTGTATGAGTGGGTGGTTGTTTGGGTGTGTGTGTGAGAAATGAAATGCGTGTATAGTTTCTATTGTCTGTGCGTGTTACAATTTTTCATATCATTCCCTAGAATTTCGTGTCATTATTATTGTTATTGCTATTGATGCTGCAATTGTAGTTAGAGCAAAGAGTGAGATTGAAGAGATCTTAAGATATACAAATTTAGGATTGATATTAAATAAAAGATCAGAAGGTAGTATATTTATGCAAAAGTATTGATTCCATTTGAAGTCAAATGACAAATGTCCAGTCGATTAATGGAATTATGTTAAAGACTTTAATTTTAAAATCATTCCATTTCATTTCGATCTACAATTCTTGTGAAATAAACAGTCTCTTCAGATCGAGCAGCGCTTAATGTCTTATGACGATAAATTCGTAAATAATGTTTCTTCCAGAAATGATATCAAAACCTAGAAATCCTATCATGTTGAGAATCTATTGGAATCACATGATACAGGCATATCATGTGATTCCATCTATCAATTGTTTTATTGTGTTATCCATAGAAACAAAAAAACGATTCGACTTTAATTCAGAGGTCTGCCGAATTGCCAGTACCTGAAAGGAACGACTTCAGATTTGTATTACAATGATCACTTGATTTAAGAATAAAGTTTATAAATGCTGATTTCTTAGTTTTCTAAGTTCTGAACAGTAACACAGTACGTGTCACTATATCTTCCAATAGCTCGTCGTGGCAACTTCGTTAGAAGTCAGTGTATGTTAGACCCATCCTCCTCGTGAGATGAAGTGTTCAGTTAATCATCTATTTACGCTATTCTGTATAGTTTAACCCCAAAGTTTCTCTTAAAGCATTCAATGGCAGTCCAACCAGGTTTTTGAAGACTTCGCTCCTCGTTTTTCTAAACAGCCTGTTCGCAGTCATTTCAAAAAATGGTTTCGAAATACAAAAGCTAATAAATCCCATATCGAGTCCACATTTGGGATTTAGTTTAGAATGCGGTAATAATCATTTTGCAAATAGACTTTCAGCCGAGCCTGTTGACACAGAAGGTCAATTGGTATCTCGAAATGATAATATTCCATCAAGTACGAAAACCCTTGTGAAATACGTTTTCTCATGATCTCTCAACATTGGAACAATTTAGTGCGACATTAATGAAGCAAGGAAATTGAAAGGTCATCGACGACGACAGAATCAGCTGGTTGGAACATCAGTACCTTGAAAATGGACTATGTGTAATGTTAAAATTTTTTTCTTAATATCTAACCAGGTCAATAGACTTAGATCCTTCACAGCTCTATAAAAAATTTGCTTATAAGTGTAGGATACCACTCATAGCTTCTTGATATACCACAGTATTTTTGCCCTCCACTACAACAAATTGTAGCTTAACAATCATAAGGCAAGTGGCAAGAAAACTGTAAATATTTTCTCCTTCTCCCTCCTTAGTAGTGGTAGAAGTTGGAATTTTTTCATTTACTTCTTTGATTATATAGATAAATAAAATTTATTTTTTATTTTCAAATATCAAGTGACCAATATAGTGGTGTGTGTGTGGTTGCAAAATTCCCTATTGATACTTAACGCAAAAATAATAAAGGAAAAAAAAATTGAGATTATTTCTTATTTCAAATGAAATGCCATTTTTTGCACCATAAAATAGTTTGCACATATTTTATATACCCCAGCACAGTGGTTCCAGATGTGCATTTTTCAAATAATTCTGTAACTTTGATATTATTAAATATTTTTTTTAAGAAATATCACATAGAAATTTTTGAGGTGATTTCAAATTGATTTGGATAAAAACATATGTCTAGTGGATCTTGGGGTTGAGAACGATTTTTTAAAAAATCGTCAAAATGTTATTTGTAATTTTATTGAAAAAATATTTTATATACAAAAAAGCACTTTTAATTCTGTACAAAAAATGTGCTTTCATGTTTCCCCTAATATCCGCAGATTTACTTTAAATGTCTTTGCGTAAGAAATTCCTTCAAAATTAAGAAACAAATATAATCCAGATAGAAAAAGTGTAATTTTAAGTGAAAAGATGTTATCACTTTTTTGAATTCTATTCTATTAAATATATTTTTATTGAATCCACACAGGTATTTAGTTTTTATGCAAAAATTATTAAGAATTTTGTATAGAATTCAGGAATTGTTTTCAAGCCGAAGAGAGCCCACCATGTTAAAAAAATGGTAAAAAATGTATATGTTAAATATTTTTTCATTTAAACCATAAATAAAATTTTAGCAATTTTTTAAAAACCGTTTTAACCGATATCCAATTCCCGATCCCAGGACCCACTGGAAATATGTTTCAAAATCAGTTGGAAAACACATTTTTAGGGGTTCTGCAGTTAAAGTATTATTTCCAATGAAAAGCATTTTGGGACCACTGTGCCCGTCGAATAGTGAAAAAGACCAATTTCTCTTACTTTATATAGTTTTAATTTAAAATCTCTTCATTTGGTCTTCCTTGCACTTAATTTAATATCATTCCCCATTCTGGATATCTGCTACAGTCACTTCAACAGAAGAAATTATCCTACAATATCTGTAATTTAATTTCTTTTGTACAATTATTTATGATGATTTGTTTATATTCTCTTAAGATTATATGGCTGTAAGAGAAAATATATATAAAAAGAGAAAATTTTATTAGCTCTGCATTGGCCTCAACCTATAATAAACTTAATGAACATGATTTAAGCTTTTGTGTAATCAAACATTTATTACAGTTTGGGATTTCAAAAATTGTATGAGTGAGATTTAATCTAATTTGGAATTCTCTTTAATTATAATATTTTGTTGTTATTGTTGTGCATTTGTATGAGGATGATCTTAATCTTTGATTAATAAGAACATACTTTGGAGATGGATCTGATTTCTTTTTAGATGATATAGATTTATAGAAAAGAACTGGAATGATATACAGGGGTTATTTCTGCCAACAAGGTCTGTATGTAAGAGAATGCTGACAAAAACCAGGATCCACTAAAGGATATTATCATAGCATGTGTCACCTAGCGCTAAAAGATAAGATATTACAACCTGGAATATATGTTATTCTAATATATAACATTTCCATTGGCGACCTGTTTATATCTGTTAGAATCATTGTTACTAAATGAATTCAGACAATTTTTCAAGGTGCGAGAATTTTTCCAGCAGAGAGAAGGGCAGACGGAGGTACAAAGCATAATAGATTCAGATTTTAATTTGATGCAAGAATTGTGTGTCTTATAGGGTCTTATACTTTATGAGATCTTAAATATCACCTTTTTGGCGTTACATATGGAATAAAAAAAGTACAACTAAGAATGTATAGTCGGTCAAGCCCTACTATGTAATAACCTACATCACATCGTCGGTTAAAAGTAGTGGTTGCGAAAACTTAATAAACAATCCTCGCATAATTTAATTTTCTGATTTATTCTTAAGTGTGTAATACATTAAAATGACGCTAAGATTTATGTTATTTACTTATAAAGTGATTCTGAGTCGAACGGTATACTTAAAGGTGAATGTAACACCATTTCTTCTGCATGTTAAAAATATTAGCACAAACGCATAATACCCCAACTAACTTCGGTGGTGTAAAGTTATAAATTGATATGCAAAAATCGATACAGATAATAATGTTCCAATCATAATTTTTGATCACAAATTAAGCACACGTCTTTTAGCATTTTAAAACATCTGTTGTAAAATAGTAAATCAGTAAATAAATCTTCAAAATCTGACATTATTATTAAGATTATTGCAATAATGATTATAATTTATTGTCAATTAAAAATTCATTATATCTGAAATCATTTAAAAACAACAAAAATATTTCAATTAATGTCACATTTAGAATATCTCTTTCTACTTAAAAATATATCCTTTTGAAAATATTTAATATATAAAAAGTATAATTTAAGTTTATTTCATAACAAATTATCATTAAAACATTATTTAAATAACACTTTATCTCTATACAATAAATTAAATGGACACATACAATAAAATATATAAATAACCGATATTTAATAAATATTGCAACATGAATATATAAACGAATTTATGTACAGATGTATGTATAAGCATCTGTATATGTATTTAGAATGATATAATTGTACAAGCAATTTACATTCCATGAACAATCTGTCAACTCTGAAAAATATCATAAATTCATAGAAAAGATAATAATATATGAATACATACATAAATACTCACTTATACATATGCATAATTTACTTTGGAAATTATGCAATTTTATATTATTTATATAAAGATAGAGAGAAAGAGAGATAAATAGGGGGGACACACATGTTACTTGGAATGCATAATGGGACACATTTGAAAACAAAATTGGGAATAAACTTTTTGTCAAAGGATTAATCTAGAAACTGAAGACTTCCCAATCAACATCTGGTCAGAATTTCCTTCATTTATATCTTAATGCACAGTGGTCCCAAATTGCTTTTTTTGGAAATAATTCTGTAACTTTGAACATATTTTAACAAAATTTTGTATGAGGTCTTCTTTAACTGATTTAGAGAAAGTTGTCGTGGGGTCGAGAAGTGTATCTCCAAAGTTGATCATCTTGGGATTTTTTTAAAAACCGCCAAATTTTTACTTATGATTTGAAAGAAAAAATGACATACATTTAGTCCTTATGAGATATCTGTTATAGTAAAAGATATGCTTACAACAAATTTTAACCCATATTTAGCCAGTTTAGTTTTTCGAACTTGGTGCGCTCTATTCAGGAATTTCTTCAAGATTGTCTAAATTACGTACAAAATTCTAAGTAATTTTTGTGAAGGAATCATAAACCTATGTGGACTCAATAAAAAGATATATTATTTTTAATTTGAAATTTAGAAAAAATGAGACTTTTTTCTTATTTTTTCGAAAAGGTAGTGACATTTTTTACTTTAAAATCAATTATGAAAGAATTTCTAACATAGAAGTATAAAAAGCAAATCCGAGGACATAAGGGGAAACAATTTTTCCGCTAGCCTTATCGGAATTTTGTTAATTTTTAAATATTTTTATTTTTTATTTTTATTTTTTAATTTTTATTTTTTTTTTTGTGGAGGAATCATGTGGACTCAATAAAAATATATATTATTTTGAATTTGAAATTTAGAAAAATTTGTTCTTTTTCTGATTTTTTTTATATTCAAAAAGGTGGTAACATTTTGTTACTTTAAAATCAACTATTTTCATCCGAACTATACAATTTTATCAATTCTGAAAGAATTTCTAACAAATTTACTTTTCTTTAGCTTTTTTAAGTAGCAAAGAATATTTAAGCCAGAATTGTCAAAAAGGTTCAATGATATTATAGTTCCATTAAATACATACCCACTCAAAAAATCTTTAATGGTTCAAGTCTTTTATAACGGCAGAGTTTGCAATTTAGCCGATAAGTTAATTTATTAAAATATTTTTACTCGGATTGGAATTTTGGAGAATATGGTATGATAAAGTGGGAATATTTTTATATTTCTACATTAAGGACAACATTATCCATGTTGTTGTAAAATTTTATAATTATGTCTTTATTCTTGTAGAAGTTATGTACAGTCAAATATTATATACTATTTTACAAAAGTGAACCGAAAATAATAATTTTGGAATTTTCAACAAAATTTTTTGAAGATATTTAGTTAAAGTACTTAATTATTTTTCAAGTCCAATGAAACTAAATATTTACATTAAAATTTTACATCACCCTTCAAAACTGACTGAATCTTGGCCCTCTTTATAGATATTTGCACATTTCCCATGTAAGGGAATAGCAATGACTTTATCGCCGTTAAACATATTTTTGTGACATCTAGAAAGTATTTTTGAAGTATTTTGGAAAAGCAAAAGTTTCTAGCCCCTCTCGGAGTCGGGGAATTTTCCGAGGTCTTGGAAAAAGTGGTCAATAATTCTAAAATTACAGATTTTTTTTTTCAAAAAAGCATTTTTGGAACACTGTGCAGTGGGACAGAATTTTTTTGGTGAAGGATAAACCTAGAAACCAGCATAATTGTGTGCAAGAATTTCACTAATAATGTCAATTTTCACCAAACTTCAAATTAGAATTTCCTTTGACTCTGTCCCAATGTGTGTGTCCAAAGTGTCACACTAACACAAAATTCCAAAAAAAAACAATTAAAACTACAAATGTGAGATTCATAAATTCTCAGAAAAAATCATTTAATCCCCAGACTAGAGATTTTTTTAACATTTTTCTCTTTACTCATAATTTATAATTTCTCTCTGTGTAATTTACTTAAATTTATGAATATGCATAAAGCCTTTAGGTCCATATGTGTCACTAAGTATATTCCTATATGCATGAATGTCAGTGTACATATGTGTGTGTGTGTGTGTGACTCCTTATGTATGTGCGTGTATGTGTGGAATACTTTAGAAACTAAATTTCAAATGTCATTGATAGTAACATTAGCAAATATTTCCTCATCATGAAAATCCATAAATCACAACTTAATACTTACTTTACTCATTATTAGGTTGCTTCAAAATTCTTGAAGTCTGCATTTGTATGCATTTGGAACATTTATAAAATTAACATTAATTGTTGCTCACACTCAAGCCTCTATGAAGTTTTCTGTAAGTTTAGTAGATAATTTTTGCATGTAATTTGTTAAATGTCGTATGTGTCTTGTTAAGTTTTCTTGCTTAATTTACTGCACTAAAGTGACATTTATAACAGGGTATTTATTTAGGATAATCATTTAATATTTAAAGGACAATCGGTGATGATAAAATTAGGGAATACTAGATATGACAAGGGGATTGATAACATTTTAAATTAAAAAAAATTATTTAAAATGCACACAAGATCCTCTTAGTTGTGATATTCGGAAAAAGAAATTGAAAGAGTTTAGATACAAATCCAGGACATATTAAACCTCATCTAAAAACAAATCAGAATGTTATGATTGGTCACGCGCGTCTATGTAGTACCCTACACCACACAATTGGTTATAAATATTAGTTACGAAAAAATGATGAGCGACTCTCGTATTATCTGATTTTCTGATTTATTCTAAAGTGTTTAATACGTTTTTATTATAAATTTATGTTCAATTGATGCGTTTTAAAACGAATTTGCCCTTAAATGTCATATTTGGAAGGTTGCTTATATGAAGCCTATGAGAAGCAATTAACCGATCTTCGCAATAATATTATAAGATTTATTTTCCAAAAATCACTTTACAGTTAGGATTTTTATGATTTTAGAACTCATTTCGGGAGGATATTTGTATACGAGGTACCTGAAATATTAGAACAAACATATCCAATTCCAATAAGCTTCGTCTCCAGGACGAAATAATATGTATCAAATTTCATAAAGATGTTTCAATTGTGACTTTTAGAGTTTTCACAACGTTACATGGACAGCCAGCCCGACACACAGACAGATGGAAATCGCCAAATCGATTTAAAGGTGGGTGTTATACTATTTTCCTGTATGATGCAAACATCACCACAAACACATTATACTCTAACCATCACTGTTACCGTTGGTACAAATTTAGTCGCAAACTTCGACTTTTTCAACTGCGTGTGACTTTTCGTGTACTTTTTCAAATTTCCCATTTTTCCCTTTTTGCTAATTAGCATTTAGCTTTATAAGCTCAGACACTTTTATAAGCTCAAAACCGTTTTTCGGGAAGGGGTCTTATATGGGAGCTACAGCAAAATATGGACCGATATCATTCATATTAATAATCAGACACAGGTTTTGAGGTCTATCGAAATTTCGCATATTTCGGCCTATAACTCTTTTTCTATTAATCCGATTTGGTGATTGTTTGCAAGACAATGAAGACATCGATTTTGGGGTGTACTAAAATGTTATAGCTAAATTTTTGTTTAAATCCATTTTAGTTTTGTTGAAAAAAATAGAAAAATTCTTTTTCGGAATTTTGAGGAAGTCTCAAATATCGGTCTATAATTTTTTGCTGATGACTCGAAATAGGAAACTGCATACGACAATGAAAAAATGTGTTTTATTGAATTCGGACAACGGACAGACGGACAGAGCAGAAATCCGCTAAAATTTTGATTTGATGCAAGAACATATATACTTAATGAGATCTGAGATGATTCTTTCTTAGTTTTACAAACGGAATGACAAAGATAATATACCTTATTACCACTTGTGGTGGTGGGGTGTAACAATTGAACACTTTAGGCGCTTTTTCTCAAAAAGTGTGCAAAGAATTTTATTATCAATAATATTATACATTTCTGGAAAGCAAACATAATTTCCGATACATTTATGTACAACTTGTCTACATTTATATTTCTGTATGGATAATAATGATCGAAACAAGTGCTGTACTTATATTTGTCTAGCGAGGTACGGTTTTTGACTCTTTTTTTATTCTTCAAACTATCGGATCTTTTAAAGAGTTTATTTTAAATTATTAAAAAAAGTTTTATTTTTGTATCGCTCTTTCAATAAGAGTTTTATTCAATAGATCAAAAAAAAAAAAAAAAAAAAAAGCAAAGTCTGAATAATAATTCGCCCAAATTGTTTTGAGGTCGTATGTAGCAGTGAAAAATATTTTCAGGCTTAAAAAGGGATGTTTGTATATTTACCATTTTTCTGTGAATATGCAAGGGTACTCGCATATTAAGATGTTTTTATACCCTACACCACTACAAATGGTGAATAATTCAGTGTGTAACGCCGAAAAGGAGTCATCTCAGACGCTACAATGTATATATATTATTGCATCAAATCAAAAACTATGTCCGTCGGTCCGTCTGTTGGAAACATTTTCACGCCTAGAATAATTTTCCGAATTCAATGAAATTTGGCCACATCGTTTGTTATTGTCCTAAGCAGTTGGCTTCAATTCTATTGAAATTTGGCACAATTAATTTTTTAACTATTTTAAATATATGTTATAAATTTTATTAACATGGGTCCATATTTTGATATAATTCCCATATAACGCCCCTTCCCGGAAAACAGTTTTCAGCTCATAAAACGAGTAACTAAAGACCAATTCTATTGAAATTCGACACAATTATTTCACTAACTGTTCTGAGGATATATTAATTCGCCCTATAACGCGCTTTCCCGGAAAACGGGTTTGAGTTTATAAAATATTTAAACAAAGATAAATTGCATTAAAATTTAGCACAATGATAATTTTTTAACTATAATCAAAGTAATTATAAATATGAACAAAATTTTGCTGCAGCTCCCATATAAGACCCCTTCCAGGAAAACAGTTTTGAGCTTATAACAAGCATATTTTTTGTTTTTATTCCTTCCACACTACAAGAGAGTATATTAATTTTGTCATTCTGTGTGTATTGCTAAGAATAAATTATTTCAGACCCCATAATTTCTTGCTTCAAATCAAAATCTCAGTCGATTTTCGTCAATCTGTCTGCTCACATCCACAAAAATTTACAGAGCTCAATCTGGTAAAAAAAAAGCCAGTTCAGTAGAAAAAAAGTTATAGCCAAAATTATAAATCTAGAGAACCTAACATATTAACTTCACATGAATTTGTGGTGGAGGGTACGGAAAATTCGGCATAGCCGAATATAGCATTCTTACTTGTTGTTATTATAGTTTTTATTGTAAAACAACAACAGTTTCATTTCGGTAAGATATTTGTGTATATGTAGAAGTATATTTTTCATTATTTATTTATTTCAACCATTTCGCATTTTTAGAGCGAGTTAAAAAGTAATCCTCCTTTTTAGTCTTAACTGAATTTTCGATTTTGCACAGAGCAAAATTTGGAAACTAAAGGTGAAAATTTTAATCGAAAAAAATAGTTTTTTTTTTTTTTTTTTTTTTTTGAATCTCCTCATATGAAAATAGAGATTTTGCTCGGAGTTTTCCATACTCTGTTGTCTAGTTAGCTTTTTTATAATAATCAGGTAACGTATCGCCTACTTATTTTTATGAAGTACTAATAGCATCAATCGCCATTCAATTTAATCGAATTGTAAAATGTTGATTGAAAACTTCCACCAATGATCGGTAATTATCAGCTGCTTCTTCAGAAACTCAACTTTACACAATATTCAACATTGTTAGAGCAACTAATAATATCAGACCCTTTATGAAACAGCAACTTTCCTTATTTTATCCTATAGAATACATGATAAAAATGGCATAGAGATTAAATCATTTCTGATAGAAAATTTAGAAGAGAATTTTGAAATTATATCCTTGTTTTTGCAATCTTTGCAAAGCCATTAAGTCATAAGTCCTACAATATATTATTCTAATATGTTATCACATTTAATGTATTTCCAGAAATAAACTTTAATTCTTGCACATATTTTCTATTCTCACAATTAATTTCATCCTTTTAGTTTAATTCTTTTGTTTAACAAAAGATTATAAATTGCATAAATTCCTAACAAATTGTCATTCTATAAATTAAAGAATAATACAAATTTAGAAATAATAGTCATATCTAAGATGAAATATAGTTACAAAGAGAAAGAGTGTGAAATAAATTTTATAGAATTAAAGTAAAACCTTTTGTTAAAATGTTATTTTAGAGTTTTTAATATTAATAGATAAAATAAACAGCTGAGAATGGAAATAATAAAAGAAATGGTGAAAACTTTAGCACAAGTAGGGAAAGGATTTTATAGTGAAACGGAAATTCCAAGAAAAATAATAGAATTAATAATAATCATACGTCCAGTATTCAAAGAGATACGTACAGTGTTTTATATATAAAAAAGTTAAACATATTCTAGTCGGTAAAGATTGACTATGTAGTACCCTACAACACATTTTTGATAATAAATATCTGCTATGAAAAATGTATCAACGACCCTCGTATAATTTGTTTTCCTATTTATGCTTATGTGTGCAACATATTATTATGATTTTAACATTTATGTAAAATTTAAAGGAATTTTTTCCGAACCGACCCTCGTTTAATTTCGCACAGCGGTTTTGAGTTATATTAATTTTAATTTGATTAAATATTTTTACAATATTCACGTCTATATGTGATTTATGAGTTTGAAAGTGATATTTCGAAGGATTGTTGTATGGGACCTATGAGAAATAATAGACCGATCGTCGTATGAATATTCACATCGTTCTAGAATATAATAAAACTCATTTTCGCAAAATTTGGTTGAAATTGTTTTATATTTAAGAATTTTGTGAACTAAAAGCCACTTTCTTGGGGGACATTTGTATGTGGCCTATATGAAGTAATGGACTAATTATAATCATTTTCTATAGGCATCGTCCTTGGACTAAAATAATAGTACGTAACAAATTGCACTTAAGTATCATCATAACTCCGGCCTGTACTTAACCAACAACTCAGGAAGTGATTCTTAGCAGAACAAAAATGTGATAGGGCTATCTAGGGCTATATTCACTAACTATGGTGGTGTAGAGTATAAAATGAAAATTAATCTGTATCTTTCGAACTTCTTTTCCGATTTTAACGAAATTTCACATAGTGATACTGAAAGTGTTGCCCTGTAATGATTCGATCATAACTTAATACACACGGACAGTGAAATTAAAGTGTTAAATATTAGTTTTATTCTCTTAAATAAAATCCCGTTATTCCAAAAAATCTTTCGGAAAGTCCTAAAAAAAAGTTTTTTACACATTTTTCGAAATTTAACATTTAAAGGCTGATAAGTTTTAATACTTATCAGATATTTTTAAAAGATGTTTCTTTAAAAAATTTGGTTTTCAATAAAATATAAAAACATTTAACAAAATTTGGACCCGCATAAAAATATCAAAGTGAAATTTTTAATTTTTGAAGCTAAATACCTTTTAAACTGTAAGAGATAGCTTATCCACACCACAAGGTTCTTTGCTAGCAGAATTCAATCATATAAAATAAATCGGTTCAGATATAAGGAATCAGGATAATTTCAAATATTTTTATGAGAGCCGAGGTGATCAACATACCTACACTTCTTCAATCACTATTTTATTTCCATTTCACTTTTTATTAAAAACACTGTGCTTCGTTTGACAATGATTTTATTATATAGATTTTGGAATCTGATTCAGAAGTTATTATTTTAATTTGTATCTTTAATTTTGCTCTTTTCTGCTGTTAGTTGCTATCTTTAGTTTGATTATTTTATTTTTGTTGCAAAAACAAAGACATTCTATTTAATTTCATTAAAATAAACCAGATTATTTAAAAGACTATGAAATTTTATAGCTTCAAGGTAAAGAAAGCAAATTATGAAAAAAACTATATCATATTTTTTTAATTTTTCTAAAACTAAAAATTATAATAAAAACAAATAAAAGAAGCTAAATGACAATATTTACATTCAAAATACACACCCTATAATCGGTAATAATACTTTGTCAATATAATGAACATGGAGAAATATATTTTCATTATATCAACCATATCATTTCTATTGTGTCGCACGTAGAATGGAATTTTTCCACCTGCTTCAACGTGCCGTCGAGTCTTTTGTCTTCCTGTTGCACAAAGAATGTTTGATTGTATTGCGATTTTAAAGATTTTTAATGAGCGTAATTCGATAGTAAATTTAAGTAGAATTTCTTTTATAGTTTAAGACAAACTTATGCATTTATTATCTTGCATTTTTAAAGGGGGTTCAACTTTTATCCATTTTTTGTCCAATATCTTCTATTGTATAAGAAACTAATTATAAAATTTTGTAAGAAATAAAAAGTTATAATCCCTTAAATTTGAATTATCCAATAATGTCGAGTTTTACCTTTGTGGCAAAGTGTACCTACATTTTTGAGTTATAATTTGTTGAAAATTGTACAGTTACAAAAATGGGTATTTCCCAGTGGTTTAGAAGTTAATTCCATTATTAAATTTCGATTTCTTGATAGAGATTGATTGGCTGGTTGTCTCTCCATATGGTACATATTTGTTTATAGAGTAGTAAGCATTGTTTGAGCCATGGACCATGGAATTATTAATAGGATTTAAAGTCTATATGTTAATTTATGTTAATACAAATCTACAAAGTGTTAGATTCAAAAATATCCCAAGCTTCCATATAGATCAACGGATCGTTTTATTGATCAAATAAAAAAACTCCATGATACATCCGTTATAGTGCATTGTATTATATAGTTGGTCTTGACCGAATGAGGTACATAAGGAGTTAGTGATTGTACATCACTTTCCCAGCAATATGCCAAGTGATGTTGTATCGCAGTTTTATTCTTCGGCTGAGGTAGCTTAGTGGCCGCCAGGATCTACATATGGATCCATAAACCTTAAGTAATAAGTCGGATAATTTTCCCTTTCAAGAGGTTCAACTATTAATTTCTTTTTTAATTTTCAGTTTTATAAAAATTAAATACATTATTTGAATTAGAAACTATGAAGAAGAATCTAGCGTTATTTATACCCTCCACCACTAAAGTGGTGATGAGGGTATATTAACTTTGTCACCACCAAGAAGGAATCATCTCAGGTTCCATAAGGTATTCTCAGTCGATTTAGCTTAGTTCGTCTGTTCGTGTGTCTGTTCGTCTCTCTATCTGTTGGAAACATTTTAACACCTAGAACAATTTAATTAATTTCAGCCACATTATTTGGTATTGTCTCATATTTTAAACCAGCTATATCAATTCATCAGCACATTAGTTATAGACCATTATCTGCGATAACCATAAAAATAACATTACTAATTTTTTCAACCTGAGATAAATAGATTTAAACAAAAAATTAACTTACTTTTATTACGTACTTTTATATGTTCTTCATCATCGTGCAAAAGAACATCAAAATCGGATCAACAAAAAAATTTATACACTGAAATATATCAAATTTGATACGACCTAAAATCTTTGTGTCATATGAGTCGCAATTTTTTGGGAAATTTGCTGAAATTTGCCATATATATTTACTTTGATACAATAATAAACCCAAAGGATCCAGATTGTGCTGGAGTCATTATTTAACATTAGCTCCCATATAACACCTCTTCACGGAATATGGTTTATAGCTTATAAAAGTTTTAAATATGAAACAATTCTATTGAAATTTGACACAATTAGTTTTCTAGTTGTCTTAAATAAAAGTTCCTTATTTTATTTCATCGGTCCATATTTTGATATTGCTCTCATATAACGGCATTTCCTGGAAAACGGTTCTGAGCTTATAAAAAAAGTTCTATTGAAATTCGACACAATAATATTTCTAACTGCATTGAATATAAACTATTAATCTGACCAATATCAGTCCATATTTGGCTATAGTTCCATTTAACGCCCTTTCCCGGAAAATAGGTTTAAGCTTATAAAACTGTTATATGAATATGAATTAATTTTATTTAAAACGATCACAATAATTTGGTACTTTCTTAGCGAATATCAGTCCTTATTTTGCTACTGCTGCGAATTAAGTCTCGGTTTCGTAAAAAAAAAACTTTATACTTATTGGACTTATAAACTTGAAACAAGTTAATTCAAATTTGGCACAATTATTGCTCTAAAAATGTAAAATATATGTTACAAATCTGACGAACATGGGGACATAATTTGTTATAGTTCCAATTTGTGCGAAGGGACCCACAATGGTTTTAATTCGATACTTTTTTCAAACTGTCCTTATTATATGAAACTAGTTTGACAATCATCGGTTCATATTTAGTTACTACTCTTTTGTAATCACACTCCCGGAATAAAATATGAACCAATTTAATCGAAATCCTTTTTAAATTCTTTTTAAATTCTTTTTCTTTATAAGTTTTATGTAAGAAACTTGGGCGCGACTGAGGTATTACCCACAAACCTGGATAATCGGAAGTTCCTTACATGTGATTTTGTTTTTGGCTAATTCCTGGCATTTTGGTTTGACCACTTTTAAACTATTTTCTTTTCCTTAATGTAGAGTATTTTGCAATCGCGGTCGATCAAAATTTTCTAACATTTCCTCTTCCTCGAACTGTAACACTTTTCTGACTAATACAACTAAAGGTAAATATCAGGATATAAAAAATACAACATTTTTTCTTTTATTCTCAATTTTATCTTTAATAAAGAAAATTGAAACAAAAAAGTTGTTTAAATGCCAACAGAAAATTTGCTACATGTTGACAGTTGCAAACAGCAAAGAGTGAGAGTGAGAGAGAGAAAAAGAGAGTTACAAGTAGACAATAGCATAAAGAGTAATAATAAAATGAAAGGAAAACGAGGTGTCATAAAATTGTGACATTTAATAGAGATAAGGAAATCCTATTTATTATTAAGTTATTTTTCAGTATTTTTTCTAAAACAATAAACGTTTCAAGCAAAAAAAGCAAATAATAAAATTGAAATAAATTTTATTTTTCTATTCTAAAGAAATTGTCTATCTTGATGAAATATAAATTTTAATATTATTTTTTTTCCTTTCCCTGTATAAAAGAAAAAGGATTGGAAAAATAACAAAAGATTAGAATGATGTCTAGTGCAAATATTAATTTTGTTTTTTTTTAAGAAAGACAATGCAACATTGTTTTGTTGTAAGACATTGTAATCTTAGATTGAACTAATAATTGAATTGTAAATTCAGAGAAATTAGCTTCTATGTAAAATGGGTTGAAAAAAAAAAAAATATATATATATATATAATGAATCAAACTTTTTTTGGAAAAATACATACACACAGTATTGTTCGAAATATAAGCAGTGGTTTCAAAACGCTTTTTTGAAAATAATTCTGTAATTTTGGGACTATTGAATATTCCACTTGGATATTATTGAGGTGTTTTGTAATTGATTAAAAGAAGGGCATATTTCTGGTGAGTCCTGGGGTCGGAAAGTGTATCAAGTTGATCATAAAAATTTTATTTATAATTCTCTACGAAAAAAAATATCACACATGTAGACAACTCTTAAAATTTAAGAGATGTTTAGACAAAAGTAAAATTTTAAACCATTTTTCAACATGTTTTTTTTTTTCATTTTATTGAACTTGGTGGGCTTTATGATTTTTTATTTTTTTCTAAACGGAGGTAATATTTTCTAAATTAACTTTAAATTAACTTTTTTCTTTCGGACAATACAATTTTTTTCCAAATTCTGAAAAACTTTCTAACGCAAATACATGCAAATCAAATCCAAGGACATTAGGGGCATAATTTCCCCGCTAACTCCATCGAAATGGTGTCAATTTTCAAATAATTTTCTTTAGATTTTTGAGGAGGAAAACATGTAGAAGTTAAAGGTACCTAAAAAGTAAAGACAGGGTGAGCAATTTAATGAAAAAAGTGAGTATTTTAAACAAGTTTTCCCCGGGATTGGAATTTTGGGTATTTCAGTATGAAAAAGTGGAAAGTCTTTTATAGTCCTACATTTGAAATAAATTTGTCCATATGATAGTTATTACTCATATAAGGCCTTATTTCCGGAATAGTGTTTCTTCAAAATTGGCACAATAATAATAGTAATAGTAATAGTAATAGTAATAGTAATAGTAATAGTAATAGTAATAGTAATAGTAATAGTAATAGTAATAGTAATAGTAATAGTAAGAATTATTAATATATGTATATAATTTATTCGTCTACTATCGGTCCGTAAATTGCTGGTATCCAGTTAGAACCACCTCTCGGAAAAGTCCTTTTGGCTTTCAAAATTGTAAAATATACGACAATTTTGTTAAAGTTCGTCTTAGGTTATAATCCCATTTTCTATCAAAAGACAGACAATTATCTTTAATTCAAGTTTAAATTATAAAATTTTTTTGTTGATAAAGTTGACCAATAATACATTTTGCTTGGTTCAAATTTTATAGGAAAATGTAAGAGTTTAGTTACAAATTTCATCCCGATAGTTCAAAAATTGCGACTTATTGACTGTTCAAAACGATGGCGAGTCAGCCGGACAGACAGACGTACAGATGGACATTGTTAAATCGACTCAGAAAGTGATTATAAGTCAAGCGGTAAATTTAAGTGTGGCTCTTACACCAGTTTTTCTGCATGTTACAAACGCACCTTCGGTTGTGTAAATAAATAACTCTCGATTTGACTCGGTATCAAGTGTATTGCATCATACTTTACAATTTGAAAAAAAATTGCAGCCTTATTTTTCATACTTCTTGACAACACTTAGTAGGTGCAATACACATATATACTCTAATCATACTTCTTTTTATACCCTCCCTCACCGCAAGTGGTGAAGAGGGTATATTAACTTTGTCATTCCATATGTAACGATAAGAAAAAATCATCTCAGATCCCATAATGTATATGAAAAAATTTACCTATGTTCGTTCGTCTGTCTGTAGTTGGCACGCTCATATCCATAATAATTGATACATCACAATGAAATTTGACCTGAGTATTTGTTATAGTCCTGAGAATTTTCCTTTTAAAAACCAGTATAATAAATTCAGTACAATAAAAGAAATAGACCGATATCTTAGTTCCAAAAAAGTTATCAAAATCGGTTCATTAGAAGAAAGTTATAGCCAAAAATATAACAAGTTTTATGAGTCATTAAGGGTTTCAGTGTTACATTTAAGAACAACATATACATATTATATACATCTGTAAGTGTATGTGTGGTATGTATGTATTATACAAAACGTATTTATTTGGCAAATATTTGTGTTGAGGCATTTTTTCTTGTTATTCATTTTATTTCAATAAATCATTTAAAAGAAATAATGTAATCAACTTGTACTAACACGTGTTAACTTCTAAGCCTAATTAAATTTATATTAATCATACGCCACATATGTTTGCTTTATATTTCCTTTATTTTTTATTAATTACAAAAAGATCTGTGCAAGATTTTCCTGGTTTCTCACATAAAAAGTATCTAAATAGAATTACCGTATTTTAAGCACAAAAAATAATTTAATCACGAAAACTTTAAGTAATTTTATTCTAATTTTAGATATTTAGGATTTAAAAAACATTAACATTAACTGTCTTAAACATTTGTGGTTGTGGGAGTTACTTTAAAATGTTGAAAAAATTATTAGGATTTTGACAAGTAAGAAACCTACATTCGGTTATGGCGAATCTTCAATACCCTCCACCACAAATGCATATTCACCCACACATACTCTCAAAATGTATACAATATATAAATTTTTTTTTTTTTTTAATAAAGGACGGAACACTTAAAGGATCATAAAATTAGTTATATTTTTGGCTATAACTTTTTTCTACTGAACCGATTTTGACTATTTTAAGAATACTGATGAACATATACACACAGTTTAATATTATCAGAAAAAACATTCAGATTTATGGATTTACAATTGTCTACTTTACAAAAATTTTTTATCTTAGAGGTTATCTCAGAAATATGTCCATAAGCAGCAAACCTCTCAGGAAAGATACCACGGTCAAATTTAATTGAACTCTGTCATTTATTGTAGATGGGAATGTGCCAACAACATATATATACATTATGGTCTATGATGATTCCTAATTAGCGTTACATATGTAATGACAAAGTTAATGTGAAGGAGGGTATAAAATCGTATTTAATCTCTAAAGCTTTTAATGTTGCTTAAGATGTAACTTCTTTTGCTTGTAATCAATGATGTTGGAAGTTAAAAAAATTACTTTTGGTAAAATTGTGGGTACTTTAGGTGAGAGTTAAGGGAAAATGTAGAAGGGAAAGAAGAAATGGTGGTTAGGTATTATAAAGAAGTAAATTATTGGTCACAGATTTATCCTGTAAAGAAGAAACTTAAAGAGATTTTAATGTATTTTTTCAACACCTAAAGAACAAATAAATTTATGTACTTAAAACAGTTACAGTTACAGTTTTATTTTATTATTATTTTTTTATTGAAATTATTATCAAAATTTACAAATCTAATATATTTTTTATAGATCCAACCACCAATGGACCCTTTTCGGATACCCTACCATTAACGTATTTATAGTGCTTTCTGTCACTTTGCTCGAAAATGTGTTCCAAAGTGTGATGGATTTTAAACGAAAATGGATTCCGTTTAGATATACTTTTTTAATGTTCTTCTACCAAGAACCCACTACCTCCCTACTGGTCTTAACACCACTATAGCGCTTTTTTTATTATAGTGACAGGATGTCATGTCAAGTCAAAAATAAGTTGACACATTATAAAGTCTTCTAAATGTAAACATCCTTTTTTGTAAAGATTTCTTGACATAAATTTCGGTAGTTTTAGGGACCCTTTTAACAAATGGTTGGCTTCTTTTGCCGCAACTTGTTATACAAAGAAAATGTTTGGAAACTTTAACTAATTTTACTTCCTTAATTTTTCTTTAACATTCTCTCGAGCATCAGCAACATAAAATTTTTGACCAAGTAGTTGCGAAAATATTAAGCAGAGCACAAGTTTCGTCATCGTGTCAGGAATTTTTTTATCCTTGTATGCTTACCTGGCAACTTTTCTGCCAGATGATTTGGGAGCTCTTTTAAAGATGGCTAAAAGAACATCATGTGAAAAGTTCCTTTTACCTTTTAATTTTTTATCAAAGGACAAGCTCTTCCGGTACTGTTTAATAACATTGGAAACATTTTGATAGCAATAATTTTAATACTTTGCCAAGTTCTCTAGGATCAAGTTGAACATTGCTGAAAATTAAAAAAAAAAAATAGTCAATCGTTTTAATTAAATTAACCCACTTTATTCTGATCACTTCTCAAAATAACTTTTATTTCATAGAAACGAAATTCTAATATTTATTTTAACAATTTCTAAGAAAAAATATGATAAATTTAATTAATTTGTTGACTTTCGGCTAAATATTATTCTTTTGTCTTTATTTAAGAATAATCCTTTGGAAGGACATAAAGGATTTTAACAAACTTGTTGTAAAAAAATAATTTAATAAATTAAGTACTTGTTTTACAAGAACATTAAAATACATTTCAAGCCTTTAAGTTGGTTTCCTTTTCACAACAAAAATATTTTTATACCCTCCACCAACTCAAATAGTGATTACGGCATATTAACTTTGTCATACCGTGTGTAACGCTAAAAATAAATTATCTTAGACCCCAATAAGTATATATGTTCTTACATCAAATCTTAAACTAAGTCTATTGTGCTATGTCCGTCTGTCTGTTGGAAACATTCTCATGCCTAGAATAATTGTTCAAATTCTATGAAATTTATTCACGTTTTTTGCTGTTGGCCTCAGCAGTTTGCTTTTTAAAACCATATCGGTCCACTAGCAAGAAAGATATAGATCGATATCTGAGACAACCTCAATTGTCTAAATTTTTTTTATCAAAAGGTAACTTAATTAAAACAGTATTTAACCATAACGTCATTTAACGTAACGTAAGTAACTTAATTAACCATAACGTACTGCTATATATATTTCATTATCATAGACAAATATGAAAATCGGTTCAATGGAAGGATGGCTGATAGTAGGCAAAATTCTCATACAAAATGAGCTTGTAAATTTTAAAGCAATTTTGAAAAAATGTCTACTACATATATTTAATTTTATTGTAATAGTAAACCTGAGGAAACAATATAGTCTATTGTCTTGGTAAAATTTTTTGTTCTTGCTCCCATACAAGGGCTTGTAAAAAACTAAAATATTGACCAATTCTATTGAAATAAACCGGAATTATATCTGAAACTGTCATGAATATTTGTTAATTCATCCAATCTATCGAATCTAATTTTGATATAGCGCCCATATAAGACCACCTCCGGAAAACGGTATAAGCTTATATGACTCTTTAATATCGACCAATTTCCATTGAAATTTGGTAAAATTGTATTTGTAGCAATATCGGACAATTTTTTGTTATAGCTCCCCTTCCTGGAATACGTGGTTGAGTTTATAAAAGACTTAAATATAGGCCAACTTTACTGAATTTGCCACAATTATTTCTGTAATTATTTTTAATATAAAAAAATGATTTGATTAATATCGGTCCATTTTTGTATATCTTCAATATGGCCTCTTTCTGGAATATGGTGTTTAACATATAAAACTCGTAAATACAGACAAATTTTATTGAAATTTTGTAAAACTTTTTTGACAGTCTTTAATATACTTAATTGAATTGCTAAATATCAGTCCATATTATTCCAGTAGAAGACCCCTTCTCGGAATATAACTTTTGGCTTATAAAATGTTTAAATATAGTTTTGTAAGCTATTTTATTGCAATGTCATACAATTATAAATATATGTTATGAATTTCGGACCATATTTCAATATAGCTCGTTTTGACCTCATGAAAGTCTTATATACAGAGCTTTTTTTTTAAATTTGACACAATTATTTTTCTAATTATTATTATTCAATAAACCAAGGCCCATATTTTGATATAGCTCCAATAAATGGCCTCTTCCTGGAATATACGCTAATATTTATATATTGCTAATTGATGTATCTGATGAATATCTGATATATTTTGTTATTTTCCGAGACCTTCCCGGAAAGGGATTTTAAGCTTACAACACTATAAAATTTTAACTAAGTCTATTGAAATTAATGTGTGTATGTATGTATGTATGTATGTATGTATGTATGTATGTATGTATGTATGTATGTATGTATGTATGTTTGAACGTATGTATGTATGTATGTATAAATGTATGTATGTATAAATGTATGTATGTATGTATGTATGTATGTATGTATGTATGTATGTATGTATGTATGTATGTTTGAACGTATGTATGTATGTATGTATGTATGTATGTATGTATGTATGTATGTATGTATGTATGTATGTATGT
>PYHX02000413.1:75417733-75500027 GCA_004302925.2 Cochliomyia hominivorax | reverse complement strand
ATTCTAATATGACTTCATAAATAAGTTAAAAATTTCTAATTTTATTAAATATTTTATTTTATAAAATTAATGAAATAACGAAAAATAATCCTGCAGATGTATTCAAAATACATATTTGTGATATTAAATTGTCTTCTTTTAATTCCATTATTATGTTTAATTTTGTTATTTTTGTCTATAATTCTTTTATATTTAGAATAACTAGATATTTATTTCAAACTAAATTTTACCCGGTGCGCTTTGCTGCACGAAAATTCTCCTAACGCTTAAACCTCGAAAAAATTCACAAATCCCAAAGTGTATTGAAAAGTTTTAGATCCCCCTGAAGGTAACCGCTCCTATCTGTCCTATACTTTTTTAACAACATCAATTCTTTAAGAAACTGATTGGAACTAAATTCTTTTAAATCATGCTATAATAATTCCACAAGTAAAGGCTGTGCATTGTATAGTGCTACTTATTGTCTTCCTTTGATCCTAATCGTCCTACATTTTGTCCAGTATTCTATTCATTCGTCAGTAAAACTGTTCCCTGGGAAAGTAATTGAGATGAAATCGTTAGATATCTGAAAATCAATCTTTGCTTCGTATATGGCTACCACTCCCTCTGGTCCTATCTGCTCAGCATTTTATCCAACTAAAACAGTTTTTGAGAAATCTCATATTTGCTTCGTATAGCGGTCCTATAAAAATTCTTTTAACGTATGTTACTTTCAAGTATATTGAGATCATTCAGTGAAAATTTCATCGAAATTGATCTAGATGTTTTGAATCCATTCGTTACATATATACATACACACATACTACTTTAAATATATTTATATTTATTTCTAACTGTTTTATTTCTATCGGATTTAGGAAAATTTTGCTTATAAAATTCTAAATCAGATTATAAATTTAAATAAATATAAATGCAGGGATACAAATATCTAAAAGATAAATATTTAAATATTTAATTTTTACACCAAACAAATACAAATTTATGCTCACCTACAAATCTGTCTTATACTTATTTCCCTATAACTTACTTTAGAAAGCTTAACTTCTTTTTCCTTTTCTCAAACGGCTTATTTGAATTTAAAGATAAAGAGTGAGAGAAAGAGAGAAAAAAGAAAGGGAACAAAATGTAATTTGTAAATATAACACTTGATACCATCCTTCCGTATATAGGATTACTCATACATACACATACAACTTAAATATGCAACTTGTTATGTGTTATGTATGTGTATTTCAAAAATCTCAATATTTTTGAGAAGTAAGAAATCAAAATATTGTAAATATACACACATACTATCAGTATTTACATGATGTGTGTGTATGTGTGCTTGATAAAAAACCTTGTACGTGAGTTTATTTATTTAAGTGGTGAAATTGTTAAGTTAATTGATTTTAAATGTTCACATAAAACTTTAATATAATAAATTTAATAAATATTATATGATTTATGAACGTATGATGAATATTAACTAATTGAATATAACTCATACGTATAGTTGTCATAGTGATAGAGAGGTGGAGTAATTTCTATTGGATTTACAAAGTAAATGTATCTGACTTTTTCTTATAGACAAAAATCACTTGAGAATAGCTGGAGGATGTTACTTGGTTTTGTCGCCGGCTGAGGCAGCTTTGTCACTTCTAGGATGGACTTACGATATCCATGAACTTTAAATAATAACATTTTTCTGGGGGTTTTCTTCTGGTTAAATTAAAAAATGTTATTAATTTGATAAATAATCAGTAACAGGATTATAGAGATTAAGTCAGGTACTTTGATTTTCCAATACTGAAGATGATGAATCGGTTTTCAATATTGGCTGGTTAACGGTTGAGGAATTGGTTTGTTGAACGGTTGATATATCGATCTCAAACATGGGGGGTTGAGAAATTGGAGCTCAAATACAAGCTGGTAAGCAATTGAGAAATAAAAATAAATATACAAACAGGGTAAGTAATAAAGTCAACCGATGTTCCTGTGTTAAAATAGTCAGTCAAAGCCGCTGTGTACGAAACAGTGAACCAAATCTCATGTGCAAATAATCATCTAATTGTAGACTACAGGCAGAGTATTAGAGAAACATCACAATAGGTTAGTGAAATATATACTGTATCTTTTACTTAAATTCTTAAGTTATTTTTCTGAATTTTGAGGTTTTTATCAGATATCAGTCTATACATTTTTTATATTGGGCCGATAAAAACCGTTTTTAATGAGAAACTGCTTAGAACTAAGGAATAGTATATATACATAATCTCATTAGCTATTGCGGTGGTGAAGGTTAAAAAAGTGACAGTATACTGATACAAAATATAATTCAATTAATTAACACACCTGCCTACGTTTTGCAAACACCCTATGAATGTTAAAAATAGTAGTATGAGTATATGCATATGTAAATGTAAATAAAAGTGCGTAAGTTAAACATGTCATACATATTGTTGTCAACCACACATATACACACGTATACACATAACAGACTCATACTTCCTGTAATAAGAAATAAAAATAAATATAAAATAAATCACAAAATAAGAAGAATTTTAAGAATTTATCTAAAACTTCTGGTTTTTGAAAGACATGATCTCATGTTATTGATTTTGATTTTTAGAAAGGATTTCTTTGGCAAACACACATATACACAAATAATATATATTTCTTTTAAGAATTGGAAAAACCGACAGGTGTGTATGTATGAGTTTGCAAAGAAAGCATAAGTATACTTATTTAAGTGTTTGTATTGATATTTGCATTGGTTTATCTGGTACATGGAGGGGTGTATATTAAGTTTGTTATTACGTTAGATAACAAACAATTTTAAACGATTTAGATATTCATTAGCCCATTCAAATTGGGACTAGCGATAACTGAAAGTGGGGTCAACGACAAAAATAATCGCTAATCGTTTACTCTTCTTTCTAATTACTTCAACTCCTGTAGATGAAGTTTAAAGAAATTTAATCTCTCGTATCTATCACACAGCGATCACTTAGGTTAGAGTACGTGTAATTATTCTTGAGAAACTTAGGATAAATTTGTTTATATATGACCATGGGGAGCTTAAATTAGTCTCGATAAATTCTTATTGAGAAAAAATTAGGAAATTTGAAAGAAGTAGATCTGCAAGATTTAAGCATTTCTTGGTATGTTTTTTAGTAATGGAAAATCGATGTGTGATGTGTTGCATGAAACTCAGAAAAAATTCGTTCGTGTAAGCGCAGTGGGTCCAAAATTCCCCTCCTTTTAATAATGTGATTGATTCATTTCATATATCCATCTGTAGAGCCTTTGAGCGAATTCTCGGTAACCAGAGTTTCAAAATGTTTAAATCTCTATAACAAATAAGATTAATTAAAATACTTGAGAGTTTTGCGAACATAAAGCCTAAATCCGGGAGACTATTTATATGGTAGATATCGGAAATATAGAACAGATTATTGATCCTTAATATTACCATAATGTACCAATTTTTATAAAATATTTTGTGATATTGTAAACTTAACAGATACTTAGACATGAAGAAAGTTATCCTGAAGCACAGACAATGAATCAAAATCACTTTCTGGGTCGATATAACGACTTCCGTACATCTGTCTGTCCATATAGTCATTGTGAACAGTCTCCAAATCGCAATTTTTGAAATACCGTGATGAAATTAGGTACATATTATTATTTTGGCCTAAGGACGAAGCCTATTTTGGAGGGTCACCGACTACATCACTAATCAGATAAAAATCTATACTCCTTCAAATCAACTCGAAAATATCTCATCTCCAAATGTGTGAAATTTAATTAAAATACTTTAAGGGGTTTAAAGGATGTAGAATTATTTAAAACAAATCGATTTGGTTACACTGTGCGTTATACCAAGAGCACCATTAATTGTAAATGTCTAAACTCATTATACCACCATACAATAGCTGCGTATATAAACATGAAAGCAATATAGTCGAATAGACATTTCCTGCTTTTACGATTTTAAACCCATGAACTTTCCATGGATCCTCTATTCAACTAAGAGATCATGAATTCTTATAAACAATGCTATTTCAGTACACGTAGTGGTATGGTTAGAGCCTTCCCAAATTTGGAGCTTAGGCCACTTGGTCGTTTTGGTTAAGGAGTTTGAGCGGAGACGGCCAACTTTGCAAAATTGTATGTGAAAATTTACAATTAATTTACAGAGTCATATGCCGATGTTGTGGCCATATTTTAAACTTAATATTAAGGGTTACACTTAAAGGTTAAGAGTGGACCATTTTGGTATTTACGCCCAACATCGAAATCTTTCAAGTGCTGGATATTTAAAATTCTGCATTGCCAGCTTGAGTTTTATTTCTTGTTGCTTTTTTCTCAATTCTATTAACTTGGCTTTAAATTGTTTGTCTGTATTCTATACTTTTTAATAGAACACACATACATTTGCATATAGAAATGGAAAGATGTCTGGAGTTTACTAATAAGGATTTTGATTTTTATTCCAATTTTATGTGTATGAACAATGCACATATACATTCAAACATATATATTTTGTTTTCTATCAGTTACTATTTGTTTTGGTTTTATTTACTTCTTTGCATACTCACACTCTTTCACATGTTTACGTTTTGTTAATATTTGTTTTGCATTTGTATTGTTGTTAATATTTGTTCATGTATATTTTGTGTACATGTCGTATATTTTTTTCTTGATTTGTTTAGATTGGCTTTAATATTGAAAAGTAAATTGAACTCAAATATAGGATTCACATTAGCAGAAAGAATATGTTTGAAAAAAGTACAGTTAAATTTTTTAAAATGGGTATATTTTCATACGTTTTTCAATACTTCTTAGCTAGTGTAAACGCTTTGCAGAAATGTATTTTCTGTTTGTAAATATTTGCATTTTTTTGTGAGCATAATGTAACAAAGACATTGATTATTTTCTCAGATGTTTACAGGATGTTGGAAAATATACAAACAGTTCTATGATTGAAAAATTTAATAGATTTTCCTATAATTTTATGCAAAATGTAAATTATTTAAAATTTTGATTTGAAAAATTTTATAAATTTTTAAAGTAGCAATTCATGTACGATACGGATATGAAAATTTTACGAAATTTTCCTCAATAGAACGTTAGATGCGATAATTATAGGTCATATGGACTATTAACGAAAAGGTTCATAACAGCGGAATCCAGTCGGAAATTTGTTCAGATGATAATACAATCATTCTTGGGATTGAAAAATTAGTTAAATCTTATGGTTATACGTTGAACACAAACATATTATGTTTATCCGTTAACAATTTGAATACTTAAAACTGGATTAAACCGATTTTTGGAAATAAATCTGTCACTCTATCTGTTTATATTTAGGTCCAACGACCTTATGTAGATACTAATGTTGGTAGCCTCCAAGAGTGTCATTCATGCGTTAACTTTAAATCGCGTTAATCAATAACTTCTTGCACATAAATCTCAGTTTATATATCATTTCTAACATACCTTGGGCGTATCTCCAATTGAGTTATATTGATTGTGGGATGCCTCTAATGAAATCCAAGAAGGAACTGTTTACTAAGCAACTTACTATGTTCCTTAAATGGTAAAGTCTTCTTCTCTTCTTGTAGATATTGTATTGAGGATATTTGTATACTGCCGTTACGGTTCCTTAGGCAGCATTCTAAATAATTCTCAATGGTATATCATGTCGCTAAGCGTAATTTATTTCTGATCGGCCAATCGATTTATAAGTAGTTAATAAGATTTCTTACTCTATACCACAATTACTTACGGCTAGTGCTTTTAGCTTATTCTTACCACGCAATTTTTGCGTGATTGCAGTGTTAATGGCCTGAATTTATGTTTATCTCTTTAGTCCAGGTGGTCAGGTTTATCATTGGCTATGTCGCTGGTGAAAGTTTCAAGTTACATGCTGTGAAGAAATTGTCAATTTCGGTGAAATAATAACTTACCAAACCCCATAATTCATAAACTCCATGGCCCATCAACGTTATTATAGAGTCATTCGCATATATTATAACGTCAACACCTGGTAGATGCGCTAGTAGTTTCAAGAAGTAGAAATTAAAAAAAATGGAAACAGGAAGCCGCTTTGTGGAACTTCTTGTTTGACTCTATCGGGTTTTGATTTTTGGCCATGAAAATCTACGAATAACTGTCATTCACTAAAGTGAAGAGAACTGCAAGATTCAAAGGCTTTTGAAAAGTTGGATCGTTCGTTTCATTATCTCTGCTTAATTAAACCATGCGCTATGTGAGTAGATACGACTGGAATCCCACATATCACATATGTTCGCAATGTTTATTACTCTAATCGTTGCAAATTGAAGCCGTCCGACTAGCGAAAATAATTAATCATCGCATTATTCCTCTTTTAGCTTACTAATTAAGCTTACTTAACATAAAAACCTGAACGAATATAAGTCAGTAGGCATGGAGGATAAACTGGTCGAAACCTAATCACTTATGATTGCCACAAAGATTTTTTTCAATATATTACCTTATCTCCTAGTTTAAAATATTGCGAAGTATTGGAACTTATTCTTGAAATTCTACGCTAATAATAATAATAATAAAAATTGTAATAATAATAATAATAATAATAATAATAATAATAATAATAATAACAATAATAACTATATTTTACCCGTTGCGCTTAACCCCGCAAACATTTTCCTTAGTCCAAGGTCTCGAAAGAAACTTCACAAATCACAACGTGTATTAAACAAATTTTATGCCATGGATATTTTGCCAAATGCCCTGGCCCTGTCCGTTCTAAAATTTTATTTAATATTTGCATTGCATGGGAGCTATCTCTTCCCTTGAACCGTCCTCATTTGTCCAGTAAAACTGTTTAGAACCAAATTTTATATATTTCGCTGTCATAGTTGTTTAGTTATTCGATAATCATTATTATCTTCGTATGGTGGTATCTCTCTGCTTTGTTCTATCGGTAGTTCTTGAGAAAGTGATTGGGATTAAATTTGAGAACTCTCGCCGTTATAGTTCATTTGGTTTTTGATAATCATTATTCTC
Source organism: Cochliomyia hominivorax (assembly GCA_004302925.2). Classification (NCBI taxonomy): domain Eukaryota; kingdom Metazoa; phylum Arthropoda; class Insecta; order Diptera; family Calliphoridae; genus Cochliomyia; species Cochliomyia hominivorax. The sequence goes on along the minus strand of PYHX02000413.1, from coordinate 75,492,986 downwards.
TTTGTATTTGGGATCTCTCCCCCTGATCCTACCCATCCTACATTTTGGTCAGTTAAAAAGATTTTTGGGAAAGTAATTGGAACCAATTCGAATACTGCCGCTTTTACAGTTCTTTAGATATTTGATAATTAAAAATTGCTTTGTGTGGGCCGTCCTATATTTTGATCAGTACACAAATTCTTGAGAAAGTGTTTGAGGCGAATTTGAGAACTTTAGCTGTTATAGTTCTATTGATTTTCGAAAATCAACATTTTCTTTGTATGGCGGACACCTCTCCTCATGATCCCATCCCCTCTTCTTTCTGTCATGGTAAACAGCTACTTGAAACATTTATTGGGACCAAATTTGAAAACTCTCGATGTAGTGGTTTTTTAGATATTCAATTATTAAGTTTAAATAGATATTCGATTATTAAGCTCAAAACCGTTTTTCGGGAAGTGACCTTATATGGAAATGTCAACAAAATATAGACCTATGAAATGCATATATTTACGATAATTTTTCTAATCGTCGTAATTGTGCCGAATTAAAAATTAAAACAATATTCCGCGGAAGTGCTAAGTCGAATTTTGGACCTAGTAAAATCTAGTTTTTTTAGGTATATTTCAAAATATATGGTCCAATCAAGAAAATTTTATTCAAAATTACGACCTATATGATGTATTGATTTTTGGTTATACCAATTTTGAACTCTTAAGCCTATTAATCCGATACAGAATGTTTTTTATTTGATGATGAAGTACAAATATCTGTATGTTTTGGTTAAATTTTGTATAAATCCATTTACTTTTTGTTGAAATATATAGAATAGTTCGTCTTTGCGGTTTTAAGATTGTCTCAGATATCGGTATTTAACATTTTTCCCATTAGACTGATATTGATTGTTGTCTTTTTCTTTGCTATGGGCAACGGCAAACAATGCTACAGAATTTCACTGAATTCGGGCAATTATTATTGGTGCAAGAATGCTGTCAAAAAAGGCAGCCTTCTAGGGATACATCCAAATTGACTAAAGTTTTGATTTGATAAATGTCTGCTTCATCAATACTTGTGGTGTATTTAAAAGTATTTAAAAATTATTTAAATTTAATTTTAGTTATTTTAATAATAATTTAAATTTTACACTCACATATTCCCTCATGTTTTTTCTTGAAATTTTTTATTGTCTCCTTCTCTGAACAGTTTTATATTTCATGATAAAAATGATAATTTTAATTACCTCAATTAATGTTTCAATCTAAAACAGCAGAAATATAAAAACGCACACGTATATTAAATTATGCACACACACAGATACATACAAATGCAAATACTTGTATGTTAACTGAGTTTTAAATAATATAAAATTTTATTATTATTATTTTATAAAATTAAAATTTTAGATTTAAAAACAAAAAATAATGAAGTCGTAAATATTTGTAAGAAGGTGTTGTTCTATTTATTTTGGGTTCCCAATTGCTGACTAAGTGCACAAATTAAATTATTGAGTTAAGAATATAATGCATTACACTCTGGTTAACATTAAGTTACTATCACAACTTCTGCAAATTAATGTCCATCCTACCAATGGGGAGTAATCCGACCTATTCACTAAAGCCTCAAAACCGTTAATTATGCGGAACTTATGAAACAAAGCTGTACTGGATAACTGATAAGAGTAACTTTAATCACTTTTGATAGAGCACAATAACTTTTTTTCAATGATCACAAATGAAAGTTCAGCAAAAACTTCAGATGCACCAACGGAACATCCTCAATAACTTAATGCAACATGTTCTTGAAATATATGGAAAGTAGTTCAATTTTATTAGAATAATACAGTTAAGGTTAGATTTCCTTCAAAGACACCACCAATAGGATAGTTTTTCCAAACCTGACAAAATAGAATGACTTTAAAAAATTAACATTACGAAAAATCACCTTGTTCCATATTGCCGGTTCCAAATAAAGTATTCCTAAGTTCGCTTAGTACCGAATAATGACACAGTAGTTGAATAACTGTATTTTTCTTCTATTCGTTATACGCAATGTTCCGTTATAATTGATACTAGAAGCTTAACCTGTTTTCTATTGAATGAGATTAGTTACCAAGCCAATATACATAGCTTATCCTCAAGGTTTCTCTTAAAACATGCCAGAGGCAGTCCAAAAAGCTGAATGATGCAGTCATCATCGAGCATCGCACCATGCCTGGATAGACCACCTGTAGTCTCACTCCGAAACAGTTACTGCTACCAGAAATCAAAATCAGACTAACCACCAATGTATCGCTAACTGGTTCAAAGTTTCTCGGTATTCAGTCAATAATATCGATGAAAATCTAATACAGATTTGTTGGCCTTTTGCTGTCAGTTAAGATCCTGATATCTTCCGATATACGATTATACCTGAGCCAGTTGGTTGCCCTCTTAATGACAGAAATTTTAGTATGAAGGACGCTTCAATCATTCCTTAGTCTAAAGGATACTTTTATACCGAAATCCTTAATAAAGAACACATGGCATCTTTTGGAGCCATACTTAAGAATTTGGTATCCATGAAATTGTAAAACGTGAACATAAAAGTGATGCTATAAATGAAATTTTGTTTAATGAACCAACTCGATGTGGCCAACCACTATCCCCTGACTAATCTGTAATCCTTCAAATCAACTCAAAAACTCCTCTGCTTTAATCATGATTAATTATACCCCTCACCACCACAAGTAGAGAAGAGAGTATATAAACATTTCAGACCCCATAATGAATATATATTCTGGCATCAAATCAAAATCTGATTCGATTTATCAATGTCCGCCTTCTTTCTTGCTTCGATATCTGAAGCAATCTCTAGTTCAAGCAAAGAACTTTTGTGGAATTGTCAATTATAAATGGAAAAATGGGAATCTTATAAGGTCTTATATACCTCATTACCAATCTGAAAATTTTCAAAATCGGTTCAGTAGAAAAAGTGAGGGATTCACGTAATCTCACTGTTTAATAATCAATATTAATATACGTTATGACAACCAAAACCTAACTGCATTTCATAGCCCCAGAAATAAATGTTAAATCATTTTTAATTAAAAAATAATTTACCTCCAAGTAATTATTTAAAAAACTGTTACCCACAATTTTAAATTACATTTACAAAAAGAAGAAGAAGAGGTGAAATTATTCCTTCTCTTATCAGAATAAAAACATAAATGTTTTATTGTTTTCAAAAATATAATTTATTCACTTCTAATTGCTACCGAATAAATTACTAAACTAAAATCATTATAACCTCAAACACGTCCTCTAATATATCCTTTTCATTAAATATTTATATGAACATGTGTAATATTATAATCATTATGAGAATTATTTTAATAGTTGGAATTAACTATAAATATTATTAATTTTTTATGACAGTTTTATTAGTTTGGCGTGATTTTCAAGGGATCACGTGCCATTTGAGTTGTGTTAATAAATTCATCAAAAAAAGTTTCATTTTATTATTTCATTATATTATTTTATATAAAAAATAAAATTTTTAAATATTTTCGAAGCTTTAGTTGTGTAAATGTGATTTATAAATATATGTAATTGAATTAGGAAGTGACTTAAGATTAATGATTCTCCTAGAAGATTAAGGTCAAGGACTTGGTTTATTATTATACAAGTGAATATTTTAATGTTTAAATTTTTCCGAGCCTTCAGATCAATTTTGTAAACAATATCACCATTGATGTATTAGTTCTATACACATTAAATTTCAAGATGACCGGTTCCCAAATGGCTGTAGTTCCTCACAGATTCTTAAAAAAATGCTTGTATTTCGATTACATTACTCTTTACTTTTAATTATTAACAATTAAAAATACTATATTACGCTCTGTCAAATTTTCAATTCCAAATTCACGTTAAAATTTGATTCAGTGTATATGAAGTAAATACGTTATGTTTCATACATATAGTTTACGTATATACACTTTAGGGTAGGGTAACTAGCAACCCGTATAATGATGCTTTTTCAGAAATGTAGAAAATATTTTTACTACGCTCCAATACAGCCCAATTTTCTATATATCGCCGCCGTCGATTTAACGATGTCCGTCCGCCTGTCTGGCTGTCTGTCCATGTAAACGTTTTGAACAGTCTACAGGTCGCAATTATTAAAATATCGCGATATAATTTGGTATATATTAATACTTTGGCCTAATGACAAATTCTATTGAAATTGGCCATGTTCCATCCAATATATCAGGTACCTCCCATAAAAAAGTTCTTTCCGCAATAGGGTTTTAAGGTCACAAAAGTCCAAAACACAAAGCTATTTATACAAAATCTGACACAAGTAAGTCTTATAGTATTCCAAAAGGATATGCCAAAATATGAGAGAGAGTCGGTTCATTATAACTCATAGGTCAGACACAAACCCCTTTTCAAATCACACTTTTAAGGGCAAAAATCTCAAATAAATATTTTAATAATAATTAGTCACATAAAGATTAATATAAGCAAAAATCGATATGCATATTTATACGAGGGTTCCTCCCTAGAAGGATTCATTTTGAAACGCACTTAAAAATAAATCAGAAAATCAAACTATACGAGGGTTGTTCATTAATTGTTAGTAACCACCATATTTAAATCGCTTTTTACGACATCATAATAATTATAAATAAAAACTGTATTTTAGAGCATAAACAGTATCAACTATTAATTCATTTAAAGAGATGAATGTTACTATTTTTTTATTTTAGGGTTACTGGTACTAGTTGATATCATAACAAGCTAAATAATTTCAAAAATATGGAATGAACATTCCTAAAGTTGTCCTAAAATTCATTTATGGTCGAAAAAAAACAAACGTTTTAAATACTTATAATGTTATGTCGTAAAAGGTTATATATAAATGGTAGGACCTTAGGGGCAAGGATCCGAAGTTCCAGAATAGTGTAACAAAAGATGATGCAAAATTTAAACCAAAAGGGCTGCATTTTTTGAGCTCTGGATATTTTGCATTCCTGAAAATAACATCAACTTTTCTTTCATTCTAGAGGTTAACTGACAAAACTTTTCTTTCAAAACTTTCACATATTTATCCACAAATATTAACAAAGAAACCTTAATGCACCATAAAATTAATTTTGGCTATAGATTTTCTAAAATGAACTTGAAAAAATTAACAGATCCTCTTCACAGATTAAAAGAACCTTCTTCTTATTGTATATATATAAATATAACATACATTATTTTAGTTTTTATATGAACCTTTTTCATACTCTCACAATTTTTTGCATAATATAAGTCTTCTTATTTTTAAAAAATAATTAAACAATTTTGACTTCAGAATACAGGAAAAATTATTTTAAACTTTTCATTTATTTTATTATTCACCACCATAACCCAGAGAAAGCAATTTACTGGGAACCCAAAAAAAAAGTGCAGAACAATATAATTTAATGCTGATTCAGTGAAATATGTTAAGAAAACCCTGCAACAATATTTTCTGCTTAATATCCCTGTTATCAATAAATGGTTTCGACTATAACGGAAAAATCCCTTCTCTCCAAAAGAATAAAAGAACACATTCTTATTCACATTGATTTTTCATAGGGATTTACAGTTTTCATTTCTAGATTTTTTTTTATTTTATATATTTTTCTTTATGCTTCCGCATTCATTTCTCTTCATAGGATTTTTCTCTATAATTTTTATTTTTCAAAATTGTATTCTGTTGTTGTTTTTGTTAAACAACAATTTACAATCTTTTGCGCACCATTTTGCAGGTGTTTATGGTTACATTTAAACGTTGCTGAAAAGAGATTTCTATAACCTTTAACTCAGTGTTTTCCATTATTATTCTCCAGTACTCCACAGTCTGTTGCAGTTCTTAACTTTTAACGTTGTATTTGTGGAGCATTATTCTGTTTGCCATTCAATTTCATAACGTGTTGCACATTGGGGAATATTTAAAGTTTTTAAATTTAACTACTCTTCCTAGAAGTTTTGCAATGGCAGCTGTTATGAATGCAATAAAGGGAGAATAAACTGAAGCTAGCGAAGGAAATATATTTGACTATGGCGAATTATGAATACGCTTCTCTAAATATTTATTGGAAATTATTATAAGGAGATAAAGAATTACGTTAGCGTCTTAATTTACAATTGTCCATAACCCAAGTTATTGTCCATAACCCAAATAAGAAAATGACTCCATTGGTACTCTATCCAATAAACTCTACATAAAATATCATCAAAATTCATCATCCCACAGATTCTTTAATTCATATCTCTTTTGAATATTCGTTGAAATATACGAAGCCTCTGATGTTCGTTAAACGTCGATACTGGTAATTTAAAACTCGTAAAGAAAAACAAAGAGTTCCACAGGACGAAGTCCTGTCACCACTTTTGTTTAACTGCTCCCTCTCGAAACTGCTAGCGTCCCGTTGGTAACATTATATCTACAAGCCATAGAGCTGAAGATCTATGCGGTCTGGTAAATGGTTATCTCAATAAATTTAATATTTCTTCACTGAACGTAACTTGAAACTTTTACTAACGAAGTGTTGCTGACACTTTTCACCACCTGAGTAAGTTTAATCATCGTAGCTGACGGAGTACAAATTTCAAATTTTAACAACCCGTAGATTTTGAGAATAACATTTGATAGCTTATATACTTCCTCGGCTCAAATACGCACAAATTACGAGCTAGGAAAGAGGTGCTCAAAGAACAATCCACCAGAACTTTTGGTATGGATAATGAAGCCTTATAAAATGATAGTCGGTCAGTGAAGTAGTCCAGTGCGAACTATTTCGATAAGTGTTACCATAGGAAAAAATTCAGCCTTAAGAACCATAATAGGTTATATTCAATATAACCTGTTATGGTTCTCCTCAATTCCCTATCTACGAATAGGTTATACATAGATATGTCCTAATGAATAATTTTTGAAAATTACCAAAATATAGACTTAAGAACCAAGACCAAGGTTGTAATCAAATGTTATCAATTCACCATCTGCATAAAAGAGGGAAAATTCTTGTATTAAAGGAACACAATAATTCCTTCTTGAAAATCATCTTAACATGTAAAAGATGATATACATTTATATAAACAGACCATAATTAGGAATATGTAAGATCTTTTACATCGATATTCGTTTAGGAAAACGTTGAACGACTTTCACAGAGACGCAACAAATTCCGCTGTTTCAAGCTATCGTATGAATGTTTTGCTTCAGACAATAACTTAAATCTGCCGCGGTTCAAAAGTGTATTTCTGACATAACAGATATCGGGATGGAGCCAAGCCAAACCTATTTCTTGCATGTGGCCAAGGATCATATGATACACCTTTATATTTAACTGCCAGTCAAATCATACCTCTCTTCCCCTGAAGATCTCTCTCCCTGAGTTGCCTGATTTTTATCCTGATGATAAACCACAACATCAAGCAACATAATTAACAAACTTATTATTTTGCAGCTATTACAACAACCATATGATTTTTTGTTCAATATTCTTTGCCCGGGAAGATGAATTTTTCCTTAAAAGAAGTTCGAATTGTCTGGATGTCCAAATTGATCTCAAGTAATTGAATCTTATAATCTCCATTTGTTATGATTTTATACCCTGGTTTTTCTTCATTTTTGTCTTATCAGGAATTATAAAATAATTCTGTGACAAAAATGGTTGTATTACTCGGCGAAGATGGTTTTCAAATATAAGAAATGTATTTATTTCCATTATAATTCACATAACCTTCACTGACATAAGTGCAATGGAAATACAAGGGCGTTGTCCTCATGGTACCGCTTATACCTAAGTAGCATTTACGTTAAATCTTCTGTAGGGACAGTGTATAATTTTTGAATTGAACCCCCATTTAGATACGCTGGCTCTTTTACATAATTCAGTATCTGTGGGCTTTAGTTGTCCTTTTTTCTAGTTGTGGTCTCTATTTCAAATTCAGGTCCAATATAATCTCGAAATAGTTGACGTTGTTTGATATTTTAATGTTCCTGTTTAAGGGTTATAATTGAAAATATTATTCCTCTTCCTCTTAAATAAACAAATTTCCATTTTATCCGTCTTTACGTTCAGATCTCGAGATCTTGTCTAGCTAAGTGATAGTCTATTCTGTTCTTCTACTCAGTTAAATTATATTTTTCCCTTTAAGAAGTACTAATTCGTCATCCGTATAGCAGACTGGTCCCTAACTTGGGCTTAGTATGTCCTCTCAATGTCAATGCTTATAACGTGTGAATACACCTTTTCATCGAAAGGCTTTTCTATGCAATGGGTGACCTCAGATAAGGCTGTCCGAATCTCTGCCTTTCATCTGATATCTTCCCTTTCAGCATGATATCAATAATTCGTTCCAGATTTTGTTACCTTCCAGTTTCTAGGTGTTTATGATTGAGTTAAGAAGGCATTATAAACTAAAGCCATCTGGTCCGGCAACTTAAAAGGGAGAAAAGCTTTCTTTTGCTTCTTTTGACATCTCAGTTGTTATGTTTAAAACATCCAGCATTTCATCTTCCCTTACCTTTGACGTTGGAATAAAATTTGCCAACCCGGTAAGAAAAGGTGTGTCCAGCTAAAGATCTAAGGAATTCTGAATACATTCTAGTGTCTAGTTTTCCGGAATCTTTTACCTTTTTTTCTGTTAGGGCCGGGGATTCAATATATCTTTGTGGGTACATACAGAGTCGCCAAGAAAGACGGCAAGTATTGCCGTAAACATCTTATATCCCAGATCATCTGAATACTATTTGTCTCAATCAAAGCTGAATTAATTCTTTGGCTCTACATACATATGACAACTGAAAGTTGGTTAACAAAATCAGGTAACTTTGGGAGTTCCGAAGAAGAAAACACAATATAAGTAATATATTAAATTAAGATTATTATGGTGGACATGAGACTGGATGGTATTTTCAAATATTACGTTTATGTTACAAATAGAATAACAAATTTAACTTCATTCCCTGCTAGTGTTAATGGAGGGTACAACAAAACAAAAACACAAATAGTTTTTCTTGTTCTTGAGTTCTACAGTTAAGGTATCTTTAGTGTTGCAACCATTTGTTGGGAAACAATATTCTTACATCTGTAGCACAGGTGATTGCTACATGTTACTACATGTCTGGCTGTTTTGTATGTATGAATGAGCAGCATTGAAACTAAAATGTGTGAACATTTTTTTTAATACATTTAAAGATAACTAATTGCAACACGAGTTCTTGTTTCTTTACAAAAATATGTATTTCGTTCATTTTTTCATTTTTATTATTTTACCTGCAGTTATATAATATAGAAGAAGATTTCGTTGTTTGTATTTTTTATATTTTATTTTAAGTACGATTGAAGTATGTTTATTCATTTTGATTTTCTGTTTTATGTTTTCCTTCTTTTTGTTAAATTTGAATAATTTATTTTGAAAGCAATCAACAATTATTGTATATCGTTCTGTTATTTGATTCAATTTTGTTGCTATTTTTGCTATGTAAATATTTACTTAAGGGAAAAATTATGGAATTGAGGGAAAAGTTTACTTAAGATATTTAAAGTTTAAGATAAAATATTTTTCAATTATAAATAAGTGAAATTTTTTTCTACAGTTAATACATAAACGAATCTATGGAGGAGTTGTATACAATTCTTTGTCGAATAGAATCGTACCTAAAATGAAGACAATTAAGTCCTGTTAGCGTTGACACAGATGACCTAGACCCACTGAACACTTCCTCATTGGTTCAACATTATTGACCCCAGTTGAGCCTGATGTCAACAACGAAAATCTATCTTTCATCAACTGCGTGGAACGTCTAAAGGTAATCAACCATACGATTTGCCAAAGATGAAAGTCTGAGTATCTTGCTGAATTGCATCGTAGATGTAAGTTGAAGTCTCAGGGGGAAAACATGAAACTCAAAGATCTAAGAGTCTTCCAAAACAACAATTTTCACACAAACAAATGGGAATTGGGTCGAATCACTTAATTATATACTGCAACTGATCAGAACTGTAGAGTTAAAAATGGCATCATCACCAGGCCTTTTACAAAAATCGTGGTTTTGTTTGCAAATTAATATTTATATCAGTCATTTACACAAAAGCTAATATTATTTGTTTTTTTACTTTATGGAATTCTGAATTTATTGCACATGAAAACATCCTTTTCAGAGCGTATAAGTAACATGAATCACAATTGCATATTACTCATACGCATACACTAAACGTATTTGAGGTATATCCAGCTTCAGGTAATAAATGAACTGAAAACTGAATTTAATGGTTTTTGGATTTTAGAAAACTAATACGAATTCGAGTAATTCCTCGAATTATTCGACATGCCTAGATTTTTTCGCCGGTTAACCGGTATCCCAATTTAAAGACTTTTATACTGAATCACAAAATTCCGTAACTTTTTTACATCAAAAAATTGTCGCTTAGTAACGAAAATTCGTTAGTTAATGATTTTTTTGCAAACTGTTATTCTAAAAAATAATATATATTTTTGTCGTAAAAATTATCTAATGATATTTTCTGGTAAGTTAACTACAAATAAAAAATTATAGTAAAATCATAACGATAATAATAAAGATGTGAAATTTCTTCAAATCTCTAATAAATGAACTTTTATTTGACCAATTGTGAAATTCGTTTAAGTAAAATTCAAAAAGATCGGCTTATAAAAATATATTATAATTAATTAAACCCTGTTTTTCTCATGAAACCGCATTTGAACCTGTTAGGGTATAACCCTTCACCATCGTAAGTGGTTGGGTAACTATGCGTTTATGCTGATATTTGGAATATAAAGAAGAATGGTATTTCACCCACACTTAAGTATATCGACCAAAAATAACTTTCTGGGTCGATTTAACGATGTCCATCTGTATGTTTATTCGAACACTCTACAGCTCGCAATCTTTGAGATGTTTTAATGAAATTTGGTACAAATTATTATTTTTCCAACGACGAAGCCTTTTGAAATTAGCCATATTCGATCAAATATTTCGGGTACTTTCCATACAAATTTCCTACCGAACTGAGGTTTAAAACTAATGAAAGTCCTAAATGTAAAGCAATTTTTGTTAACTTGGAAAATCGGAATTATAATTGGTCAAATTAAGATAATAAAAAACTTAAATAGATGTGAAAATTATACAAGGATCGGTGCATAATTTCTTCCAATCTTAAACAATAAAGAATGCTGTGTTAGGCTATGCGGTATCTTCAGTCAGCGATACTGTTCAGATTTTTCGAAAAGTAGCACAAAAAGGTGAATTAAAGTTACATTTGAAAGGTGATTTCGGGACAAAAGTCACCATTAGTTTAATTCATCAAGAATTACCTTTTTTGATATAGTTTTAGGTTATGAATTTTGCATTCTTTCCCGTTTAATGTTGCAATAATCTTGAATATTAACCAACAATTAAGTTTTTCTTAAATTTATTATTATTTTCTATAAATTTTTATAATTTTATCGTTCTTAATTTTATTTTTTTTTTCATTCATATTTTTTATACAATTTATTTATACGTCCTTTTTAAGCCAATTAATTAAATTTTGGGGACGTAAAGGGAAAATTTAAAAAAGTAAACAAAAAGGCACAAAAAAAAAAAAAAAAAAGAAAAAGACGCAATTTGCTACTTTAGTCACACCAAGGGTAACACTGCCTTCAAATGCAAGTGAAGTAAATTCATTTTATTTTTTTAAATACATCAGAGAAACAATTAATGAGTCATCGATTTTTTTATTTTTGTTATAACTTTTATGCTACTGAATCAATTTTGTTTGTTTTGATGTACGAAAGGGCTTCGTTTGAATTTAGATGTTGCCTCAAATATCGCTCTCAATCTTTTAATGTCCAGAACCGATAAAAAACTTCTCAGGACTATAACAAATTTTCGGGACAAATTTATTTTAACTCTGTTAATTATTATGGTGCTGAAAGTGCCAAAAACAGATACACGAGTGTAACTAAATCTCCTCTCAGATTTGATGCAAGAATATATACATTATATTTCTAAGATGATTATTTTATGGCATTACACATGGATTGACAGTAATATAACAAGATTGAGCTCAATAAATCCACAAGTTCAAAAATAATAAATTTACAATTAGCAAATTCAACAAATTTCGAACTTTTGCATCAGTACAGTAGATCTGAAGTAACAGATTTATTAAAAAAAATCTATTCTGCACCGCAGTGTACTGGGACATTATTAACTGACTACCGTGCATCTAAATGGATTCTGTTGAATGAATTCTGAAATATTAGAGTTATGTTGAAAAATTAACATACGCGAACAGGCAAACATAAGAGGGTCCCGACTATAGGTCTGGCCAAATATTAGCTTGTGCTTCTCCAAATTGACTCCAGTAGATCTCAGTTTTTATCTACATAATTTTTCCAAAATAAATCAATTTGGATACATTGTGCTTTGCCCTTAAGAATAAAACTAACTGTAATCACTTGTCTCACAACCATTTGTAAGCTTCCCAATCATTTATAGAAAAACATAATAATAAAAGAATTTTTAATTAAAAATTCCAAACGTTATCTACAAATTCAAACTATGTAGATTTGTTTATATATTTTTTTTAAAGACATAGACCTACTACATTTTTACTTGATGTACAATGTTTGCCTTAAACAAGTATGTTTGTATGGGTTAGTATGTAGTTTTGACATTGAGACCACTATCAAATGGCTGTCAAATAATGTAAATATAAATCAATGTATTCTAACAAATTTACCAACTTTGAAACATGATTTTGATTTTTTTATTCTCTGCCATGACTTGGCCATTTCTAAATAAAACTAAAAGGATAAAAAGGAAGTAAGAGAAAAAAATTCAAAAGATTTTTTTACATCGTTTGTTTTACAAGCAGAAAAATTTGTAATCGAAACAAACAAAGCATGCAGATATATGACAGACATGCAAACAATGCAGTTTTTTTTTCTGATCTCTAAAGAGAAAAAATCAGAGAAACTAAATATAACAACAGGATGCACACACAACGGAAAACGGAAATTGTTGTTTATACTTACATCAGTAAAAATGTACAAGTATGAGTGAATGCGTAGATGTTCATTGTTATGCATATTTTTCATAGATTTATACAAATTCTTCTATTTACAATGAAATATTGAAACAAGATTATCAATAAAAAAATAGAACTGAAAAAGAACGAAAACGGAAATAAAAAAAATTCTAAACGTCTAAACAAAAACAGACAAATGACAAGCAATTCATGGGAAAAGACCTTCATGTAAACATTAGAAAAAAATAGTAAAGTCAATTCAAAACTAAAAATAACAAGTATGAATGCTATATTCGACTGTGCGGAATCTAAAATGCCCAACACCACTATAATGAAGACAATTATATATTTGTGTGAATTTTGATGGATTTGGTTCAATTTTATTCCGGGAAGTGGGATTATTAAATAATAATATTCACATATGGTCGGTTATTATTTATTGATATAATATTTTTATAAGCTGAAACCCATTTTCCGGGAAGAGGCGTTATGTGGAAGCTCTAGCAAATATGGATAGTTAGAAAATAATTGAGCCGAATTTCAACAGAATTAGTAAAAATTTGCCCGTTTTATAAGATCAAAAAAGGGCCTTATATGGGAGCTATAATAATATATGGACCAAGAATGTCTAAATTAACAATTAATGTAAAATACAGTTAGAAAAATAATTGTGTAGAATTTCAATACCGGGAAGGGGCCTGATATTGGAGCTATATCAAAAGATAGACCGCTATTAAAAAAACTCAATGACATGTATTAAGGACAGTTGGTAATATAAATGTGACAAATTTCAATAGATTTTGTTAATATTTAAGTTTCATATAAACCATATTTCAGGAAGGGGCGTTGTATGGGAGATAGGTCAAATAATGACCCCAGCACAATCTTGTTACTTTATGTATATTATTGTATTAAAATTTGTATTAAAATGTATGCTGCAAATTTCAGTGTCTGATATGGTATAAATTATTATGCCATATCAGACACAGATTTTGGGATATATCAAAATTTCCTTTTATAACTCTTTTCTAATTAATCCGAATTTTATGATTTTTCGCACGTTGATGAAGAACATATAACTGAATGTTAAAGTTGAGTTTTTTTAATCCATTGATGGTTTTTTGAAATATAAAAAAATATTTTTTGGAATTTTAAGGTTGTCTCAAATATCGGTGTATAACTTTTAGCTGGTTTTAAGTAGGAAACTACTTAGAACAACAACAAGTACTGTGGCTAAATTTAAATGAATTCGGACAATTATTTTAGACGTGAGAATTTTTCCTACAGACAGACGGAAAAGCGGATATTGCCGAATGGATTCAAATTTTGATTTGATTTAAGAATATATACTTTATGGAGTCTGAGAAGATTTTTTTTAGTGTTACATATGGAATGACAAAATTAATATATTCTCATCATCACTTGTGTTGGTAGAAGGTATAGAAACTAAAAATAAATGGAATATTAAGAAAAAGCATAAATAAAGAAAGAAAAGTAAAAATGCCGGCTGAAAAAATCAAAAATCTGCCAAATAAAAAAAATCACTTTAGAAATCTGAATATTAAAATTCTTAAACTACGTTCATATATTTCTATGTACATGTACATATGAATATAGTGCATTATTCGATTTCGTTTTGTTTAAAGGATTTGTTTTTGAAAGATTTATATGAAAATGTTTTTTAAATATTCAAATTTTTTCTTTAAACTATTTTACATATACTGCAGAGATCTCATGCCGATGAACCCTCCTATGTACTGGTGTGCATGATGATGATGATGAAAGTTTAATTTCATTAACAAAATATGAATATTTTTTTCTATCAAACTTTTTTCTTTCAAGTAAAATTGTTTTTCAAAATTTTCAAAAAGGAAAAATAAATTCGTTCAAAAAAATTTATTAAAACTATTTTGATTTTTTATCCAGCATTTTCGGTATGTCACACACATTCTTAGGCACACTGAAATTTACTATCACATACTACTTGTATGAGCATATACCAAATGTGTCTGTTGGCCGCTTTAAAATTCAAAAGATTCAATATTAATTTAGATAACATTTTTCACAAGGACTCAATATTACCCTGCAGTCCTAAGCTCTAGATAATTTTAACAATTATCCTCTTGATCTACTTCATTAATTATTTCGTGGTAGCATATTTTCCATCACTACAAGTGGTGACGAAGGTACATTAACTTTGTCATTTCTGTCTTTTATTAGCACTTGGAACTTTCGAAATTTGTAGTTATAAATCGTCCGATTAGAATAAAATTTTGCCATAATGTGACAGTTAAGTCATCATATTTCTAAGTTGAAAGATTCATTAATATCACATGCTTTCTGCCACGATGGCATGAAATGATTACATTTCGGTATTCCTTTTATAGTTGCATCAATTCGAGAATCAGTTTTTTGAAAACGTGAAGTCTGAAAAATTATAAGGCATTTTCCATATGATCTTTCATTCTTTATTTACCCGATTCCATTTCCAATATTTTTTTCAAAATTTCTTATTAACTAATTTAAAATTAGAAAAAGACTATGGGATTTGAATTATATTGGCAAAAAGGGCATCATCGTTAAATAACCGAAGAATGGTGACGTGAAAAATTATAATTTCAGAATAGAAATGCGTACCATCATATACAGTTTATTGCAATCATTTTACAAGAAATACTTCAAAACAAAATTCAAAAAAATCTACGAGGAGAACAGGCTGGTTTTCAAACAATGTGGTACAGACCCCCATACATTCTAGTCATAGATTTCAAGAAAACCTTTGATATCATGAGACGAACTGTCATATGAGAAGCATTGAGAAGAAAAAGAGTAAACTATAAAATGAACGATTATACGGACTCTCAGATCTTCACATCGGCAATGCCAATCAACCGTTTTAAACAAAAGACTAAGTAGCACAAAGACGTATTATAATTTTGGCCCAGAGATGATGCGTTTGAAATGGGATATTGGGCCTACTATTTATCATACCCCCCAATTCAAATGTTTCCGCTCGGAATAGGGTTTTAGGTTCGGTATATACAAGAGTCTTTCATTAATTTTTCATAACTACCACTTTTAACCAACTTTGTGATACAGATTATTCTTATCTGCTTGTTTGCCTATGACTGCATTACATGCGAAATGACTTAATGACATTAACAGATAATTTTAACCACTGAGTCGATTGAGCTGTGACCCACTTTAGTGGAATTTAGACACGTTATTTGTTATTAAGTTATAGACCGCTATCTAACACAACCTCAAAATTATGAAGAAGAACTTTTATAAATCTGTAATCAAAAAAGTGATACAACTTCCATATAAAACCCCTTTCATTGAAACGGCTTTGAGCTTATAAAAGTCTTAAATGTTGACCAATTTTATTGAAATTTAATACAACTATTTTACCAGCAGTTTTAAACATACGTAGCTGATTTTGTAAATCGTTACATATTTTCATACAACTCCAATATAAGGGATCTTCCCGGCATGTGGTTTTAAGCTTAAAATACTCTTAAATATAGACTAATCCGGCAATATTATGTCTGAATATATTAATAATTTAACCAATATCGGGCAATGTTTTGATTTAGCTCGCATTTAGGACCCTTTCCCGGAAAACGCTTATAAGCTTATAAATATCTTAAATATGGACCAGTTATACTGAAATTTGACACAATTTTTTTTCTAATGAGATATTTAATGCTTTAAAAATATCGGCCCATATTTTGATATAGTTCCAATATAAAACCCCTCATTGGATTATTAATAAACTTGATAAATATCGGTCCATGTTTTGTTACAACTTTCATTTAATGCAACTTTCCGGAAGCTTATAATACTTCAAAATTTTAATCAAGTTTATTGAATTTAATTTATGTACCTAATTTGAAAATAATATGGCCAAATTTGGTTATAATTATCCCAGAATAGATCTTAAGGCTTTAAGGATTCTAAAATTTAGACACTTTAGTGAAGTCTTTTCAAACTTATGCAAATGTATTCTTACTTGTTTTCTTTTCACTTTGATTCAAATTTTCTACTTCTGATGAATGCAAGTAGAATTTTATATATTCCAAAGGTAACATCTTTTCTGGCAAGCTCTACTGCAAGTTTCTTTACCAAGGTATCCATTACGTGCAAAGTCTTGTTATAAAGTAAGTTCAAACTGCTCAACGATTTCATGATTTGATGGGCGAGAACGTATACTTTATAATTTTTTTATAAAACTTATACGCATCCGTTTTTTTTAAATCCTTAAACATTAAGTTAAATATTATACTTCGAATCAAAACACTTGGGGCAGAATTGTACAAAAGCTTCCTGGAAATATAATTCTATCCTGGAATTTTTTAAATGATTTCTCTTTGTTCAGGTTAAAACATATTCCTTCCGGTATTACTTTAGAGTCAATAAAACTTAAAAATTCCTTGTGTAATATTTTATTCATGATACATTTCGATTGTCAACATTAAACATCAATTACACTTGAAAATATAATAAAATAACAGGAAATTGTTTAAACAATTGATTTCTAAAGAACACTTTTATTCTGTTGATCTTAATAATACATTTTCTAAGTACTTTACAATAACTTTAATTTTCCCCCAAATCATATATTATATACTTTGAACCCCTCTAAGAAATCAACAATCACTTACACACATTTCAAATCTAATACAGATACTTTATCTCACATATTGCACACACATTTATAACTTTCAATTTGTTTTTTTTTTCTCCTGAGAAATATGGATAAAATATCATATAATCTTTATAGAATTCCATCAGTATAAAACGTAATTTTATGTACAAGAAATGTAAAATAAAAGAAATATATAAATAAATTCGAAAAAAAATGTTAGAGGGGTCTTCTGCTTAGAAAATGTATCCCAAAATTACACATTACTTGTATTCAATTTGTCTTACAGTAAAGTTGTATAAACGCAATGATATTGTGTCATGAGCATTTTACACCTGACAAGGATTTTTTAAACTGCAAAAGATTTCATTGTATGTTTTTCTTTTATTTTATAATGTTTGTATACATTTATACATATTTTTCATATTGAACAAGTGGAATTTTTTTGTAAAAGAATGTTTGCGTAAGTGTTAATGAAATCAGTTTTTTTGTAAATAAATACACGTGCATATTTCAAACACAAACACAAAAAATATATATTTACTCGCACATTTTCCTGATCACAATATGCAAACTTAAATTCTTTTAGTTATGAGGGTAAACCTGAAAGTCCTTTTAATCACTAATGATAAAACTTTTTCGGAAACGTTTTTATAGTTCTTTATGTCACTTTGCTCGAACAGGTATTCCATCACCATTGGGATAACTTTTTTGTGTTCTTCAATTCACTTTTAACTATAGCCCAGTATCCCTCCACAGACCTCAGTTCTCAATTGTGAGGATTTGTCTCTCTTGGCACAAATTCCACATTATTTTTCTGTACCACTCAAGGGCTTGTTTGTCATAGTGACAGGATGCCAAGACATGCTAAAAATAGGTGGACATATTATAAAATCTTATGAATGGAAGCAGCATTTTTAAAACCTCCACCAAACATGTAATGATAAGAGTATATTAGATTTATCATTCCGTATGTAACACCAAAGTAAAGTAAAAAAATCTGAGTCGATTTAGCTACGTCCGTTTTTCTTCTATCACAAGTGGTGAAAATGGTATATTAACTTTGTCATTCCGTGCGTATTGCTAAGGAGGAATCATCTCGGATCCCATAATGATATATATTCTTGCATCAATTAAAATCTAGGTCGATTTAGCTGTTTGTCTGTTGTTGGCGCGTTCACATCCACAAAAATTGAAAGAGCTCAATAATATTTGGCCTGAGTATTAGCTACAGTTCTGAGAAGATTCCTAAAAACTAATTTTATGACTCATTAAGTAATCCAGTATTGTATTAAAAACCGTTCATATAATGTATACATTTATGAATGCTTCTGTGGGTGTGTATGTGCGAAACGTATTTACTTAACACATATTTTAGTGGAGGGTTTTGAAAATTCAGCATAGCCGAATATAGACTTTTTGCTTGTGGTGTATACATTTAAATTTAGGTATTTTAGAGTCCGAAATTCTGACTGCTTTTCTTTAGTATCCCCAGCATTAGCAATATTAAGTAATTGGCCAGGTAGTTGCGAAAAATCTTCCATAACATACGTTTTGCCGTTCAGAAAACTTGACTCCAATTTTCAGCAGCGTTAATGGAAATTTTTGAGCTTTGTATGTTTTTAGATTTAGCTTTTCATACCAAATGTTCCGAGCACTTAGGTGAAACGACGAGCACTTAGGTAAAACGGATACTTTCATAACGTATGTGTTTGGAGCTTTAAATTTTTCGCTTTAAAAACACAATGTGGGCCATTCCTTCTATCTGAAACAGCTTTCCACTAACGTTTCAATTGTAGTGAAAACGGTTTGATGCCAGACTTTTGAATGATTGGCTATCTTGGTTCTATAAGTTGGATTTTCTTTTGAATATATTTTTCTTTCTGTATACTCATCAAGTAATACCTGTTTTAAAAGTTTTAGTAAAAAATGTATGCTAAAAGTTTTCTGACCTCACCCCTTATTTGCTAAAGTTTTTTTATATACATTTTCTTGATAAAGAAAATAAATTATATGCTAGTAAAGTATATATCTTATCTCACTCCTACGACGAGCATAATTGATATCGTTATCTTGTCTCCAAAGTTTCATTGACAATGTTCGATTACACGTGCTTGGATATCCAAGGCTATGACGGCTATATTTATCTGTATTTAGGCCATATGGGGACAGATGGGAACTTAATTCCAAAAATGTATATTTTGAATCAGTTCTAAGCCAAGTTCTACAGTGTTGCGTTCCGGTGGATTATGATCTGCTCGAAATTTGATTCACTTCTTTGTAGATCACTGGAGCACTTAGGTCTATATCGGCTTAGGCTATACTTGCATTAAAGTTGAATTCCACGGAAAAGTGGAGGTGTAGGATGTATGGCCACACGAGTGTAAGAGTATTTAATGCTATTCCCGAATTCACTAACTATATTACCCTTTTGTTCACCTTGCATGGGGCATTCACTTACCATATGGGAGGAACGCGACCAATGCTTTAGGGAGGTGTATTGCTTATTTATACTGCGCCCCTAGATATGGGGATAAAGTTATTGTAGGTATCCTCCTACGGGAATACAATGCAGGCAGAGATTGCAGCAATACTTAGACCGACAAATTTGTTGATATAGTATTAGATATATGTTCGAAATATCATATTTTTCTGTGTTTGCCGCACATCAATAGGTAGAATTGCAGAGCATTCGAAAATTCACTTGTTTTGGCGCATGAACACGTGCTAGGATATTCTGAAGGCTGATGTCCTGGTAAAAAGAGGGACGATAAGGACACTGATTTTTTGTCAGTAGTTAATACCTCGTCGCTTGTAAGATACGTGTAGAGAATAAGATTTATGCAATAAAACAATAACAATGGAATAAAGAACTATCATGTTTATTTTCCAGAATGATATAGCCCAGTTTGAATGGCATCAGAACTTAATTCATACTCAGCATCTCAAGAACTATCTCGAGAGATACAGTTGTTTTGCAAGAAATGCAAAGAGAATGGGTCTTCCAATGAATGAAAAGGAAACGATTCCTTTAATAGTGTTGCAGAAGCGCTTCTTTGGCAGTAATTCGTTTCAATGTCTGACGGATTGGGTGACCGCTAATTACATGTTAGCAACGTGATTGCTCTAATGATTTCTTCATATAAATGGCCGGTCAAACTAGACAGAATCATCTTTTTTTCTCTCCTTTCCTAACTACAACTCTATTTGTTTTCATAACTCCTAACTTTATTTCCCTACTTTCTCCCTTCTAACTCTTCTCTTCTTTAGGTAACAAAAGGCTGCCATGTGATAATATCCCATTACGTTCTCTCATTAAAATCTTACAAAGTGTATTCAAAATATAATTCTTTAGAAATATTGATTTCAGACTGTAATTGAATAATGCCCTAGAAAATATTTCAAATTATTATTTAATGATTTATTAAACATATTTTCCAAATTTCCATGATATTTGTAATTTTACGTCCATTGATCTCTTTTTGTAATATCTTTGTTGAACATTATAATCTTATTAAGATATTTTCCAAGAATCTTTCTAGAAAATATAACGTGTCAAAAGAATCTTTTGACACGTTATATTTTCTCTAACATTCCACATTCTTGACGAATGTTCTGTTAGTTTATTTTTATCGCCGATTGGAGATTACGACTATAATGTTGATTCATGTATTCTTGTTCTTAGGTACCCTGTAGTAATACATTCCACATTGCATTCTGGAGGTTGAACCGTTCTTTACAGTAGGAAAGGAAGCTTGCATTACAGTAGGGAGGTTGTATAATCGATTTGGAACCGATCCTTATACGATCTTTATATGATCCTTATACTTCCAAATATTTACCTTTCACTTCCTAAGTTCAATCGATCCTTATACTTCTTACTTAAATCTTCTATGCATTTTTAATATCTTTAAATCAAGTAACTACTTGAGAGATTTCACAAATTAGCTGACAAAAATATTCCTGAATTGTGTGGAAATTCAATCTTTCTCATTAATTTATAAACATTTACTTTCAAACTAATTTGAGGTTGGCCTCTGTTGTAAAAGCCCCTAAAAGTATACAAACAAAAATCTTTATTTCACTTATTTACACTCATATTTTTGGAAGTGAGTGTCTGTGCATAAAAATTTCATTTTACAAATATCTGTGAATAATAAATACACACACATTCTTGTGTCTGCATACAGCCTCTCCTTCTTACATATACTTGAATTAACGGTAAAATTCTTTTTATTTATGCATGTAGCTGGGTAAGCAGAAATAACAACAACAAAAAACAAACAGGTAACAACAATGAAATACCAAAAATGAAAGAATTCTGTTTGTCACACATACAAACAAAACAAAATACACAAAAAAGATATTTCTCTTAAAAATATGTAAATTTCTTTTGTAGAAAGTAAAAAAGAGAACACAAATATTCAGATACATTGGGGTTGGGGTTTGCATGTGAAATACACAATGTTTGTATATGACAGGGTGTATAGGTTAAGGTGAATATAAGTAAATATGTCCCAAATAACTGAATTGTATGTATGTATGTATGTATGTATGTATGTATGTATGTATGTATGTATGTATGTATGTATGTATGTATGTATGTATGTATGTAAATTTGTAAATTTGTAAATTTGTAAATGGAAAATATTTTTTTCAAACAGATTTATGAAATTAAACAATATAGATAAATCATTATGAGGCTTTAAAAAATAACAGGAAAATAGATTGTTTTAGAAGGAATTCAAGTTAAAGAGGACATTTATTGAAACATTTAATTTAAATAATTCAAGTCAGTAAATATTTATTTATTACAGTCGAAGTCATAAATCAATCTTTTGAAACATTATTTGTATATTAGGTATTGGCTTGGAACCATTTGTGTTCGATTTGTAATAAATTTTAAACGTTGCACTTGTTTTGTGGTTCTTTCCTAACGAATTATATTAAAGAAATAATCATGATTCTTTTTTTTTTTTCAAACGAACTGTCGCTTGTGCCACTATAATTTTACTAATTTTCTCATTGTGTCATATAATTCGATAATATTTTAATTCTAATACAATTGGGCTCAATACCATAAAAAACTGCAGATTCAGCAAGTAAAATTAAATCTGCGAGGATAGTTTCAGAATTCATTGGCTATTTCATCCCTTTTCCGCTCTCAACCACACATGACATTTACTCACAATATGGAGCAATAGTGGCCTGTCTCATGTGGGGGCACTGATGGCTCGTAATATGGTGACAAATTAGGTGAAGGTGTTTTCCTTGAGAAACTCATCTGTGAGTGTAATATTCTAAAGGGAAGTGGAAAGCTTTTATTCTAATGTCTTGCTGATGCGTTATTTTCACAGCTGATTGCTGCAATCTTTGATGAATTTGGCTGATGTGAGTTCAGATGTATGTGTCTTTATCCGCTTGATTGCTCTTTAGATTTCTTCACAGCCTGTATGACGAGAAACGCTGAACAAATTGGAAAGCACTCTTTCTTAAAATTTCAAATCTTTCTTTTTTCTCATATTCTAACGAGGAGAAAGCTTTTATTCAAAGGACTTGCTGATGTATTTTTTCGACAGCAGCTTGTTTGTGCTGATGTTTGACGGATTTGACTTTATCGCGTGATTGATCTTTAAAATCTTCCTCTTTTCTCCTATTCTAACTTGACTTCAATCTAACCTATTCTTTTCTACCTACCACAACTACTAACACTGCCTCTCAACTACCTTCCTTTCAGTTCTTCTCCGTTTTTTATTGGAATCCGGATGATATAACCTTGTTCAGATTCTAGTTTAGTTTTGTTCAAATTGTAGATCAGTTCTATTTCCGATTCTAATTTAGATTTTGGTTCAGTTCTATTTCAGTTCAAGTTTAATTCTAGTTTATTTATAATTCAGATTCTAGTTCAGTTATAGTTTGGATTCTTGTTAAAATTGTGGTTCAGATTCAAGTTTAAAATCTGGTTTAGATTATGGTACAGTTTCTATTTAGGATTCAGGTTCAGATTCTAGCTTAGCGTCTAGTTTTGTTCTAGATTAGATTCTTGTTTAGATTTTAGTTAAGTTTTAGTTCGTTTTTAGTTAGATTCTACTTCAATTCTAGTTATGTTCTAGTTCAAGCTTAGTTTTTCCATACACAATGTTGATGGTTAACAATATTAATTCTTTTTTCAGACTTAACTATAAATTGGGCAATTCTTTAATTATAATAACAACATTTTAAAATATTTTTTTCTTAGATGGATCCTAAGAGAGCTGTGAGAAATTGCATATTAACCAAATTATATTCGGAAGTGGGTTAGAAAAATTATTGGTCGATCCTCACAGAATTTCAAATGTAGATTTAGAGAAATAGTTTGAAATTAATGAGCTTCTAAAAGATGATGGGGAACCGTGTTACGGTTAAATAACACTCGTCCACCAACTTGTACTTTATATATAATATTTACATGGAAATGCACCAAACGGAGTCGTTAAATCGGCTTTAGATTTTCTGAATTTGAAAAGTATTATAATCGATGAAGACCAGAAACAATGAAAGACAAGTCAATTATCAATTATAAATCCTTCAAGTTAAGTAATAAAATCAAAGAATAACTTTGCATATACAATTAAATCTTTTCACTAACAATTGCCTGAATGTTCGTCAAGATAACGTTGGTCGGTCATATGCTGGAAAAAGGTTCAAAAATGATAATGTTTCTAGCAGGAGGACAAAACTAAGTAAGTTTTTAATGTGGACAAAGAATGATGATTCCTTTTACGTATCATACACGGAATGGCAGCTAATTTACAATTATTTACCTAACACTAATCTATGTGTGAGAAATCCATTCCAAATATGTGATTTTAGCGAATAATTATATGAAGTCTAACCAGTATTGGCTTATTTTTCATGAGACAGTTTAAGTTTTTCATTTCTTAAATAAAATTTAAATTCAATATTCAGACATAAAAATCAAATTCAAACAAAGAAAATTCTTGTTGGATTACAGTTAAATAAGTTTTTCCTTTCAGAAATAAGAAAAGAACAACAAACAAAAGAAATATTATCGTCTTAAGTACCAAATACACTAACACTTTTAAAACTTATTTTAAATGAAAAATAAGACGAAATATGAACAATAACTGAAGAATTAAGAAGAAGAAACAAAATAATACATAAAACAAGTAAAGTGTCGTGTACGGTTAACCCCGACTATTTAATATTCTACACCAAATTGTTGGTTATAAGTGGTAGTTACCAAAAATAAATGAACCACCATCGTATAAAGGGACTTTTATTCTCCACACCAACGAAGGCGGTTTGGGGTATAATGTGTTTGTGCTGATGTTTGTAATATGCAAAACAAATTTGATTTCACCCACCTTTAAGTATTCTTTTCGTCTCATAATCACTTTCCGATTCGCATCAGTTTGTCCGTCTGACTATTATTATTATTATTTCGGTCCAAGTACTACTCGGTACAATATTTCAGGTACAAATGTCCTTCGGAACAAGATTCTGCTGATATTCTAAAACGATGTGCCGAATTATGTAAGAATGGGTCCACTCTTGCTCATAGGATCCATACAAGCCCTCTTCCAAGTATCACTTTGAAGAGCATAAATCCCATATATACCAACCATCATGGTGGTGTAGAAAAAAATATATGAAAAAGAAGCAAAATAAAACAACAACATCAAAAGTGGTTGTAACGAGTTTAAGTATGAAATGAATATGAAAACTCAAAAAGGAGAACATAAAAATTGTTAACAATACACAAGAGACTCATTGTTTACACAAAAGAATAATGACACACACATATACACTCATTTAAACACATTTAGAATTATGCTTATATTTTCACACACATATAAACATTCATACATACATATATCGTTAACACTAAATGTACTTTGTATGAAATGTATAATTATTACTGATTTTATAAGTGTTTTATGTGAATGTCTGCATGTGTCCCAGTCAAAGAGTAAGTGTGTATGGGAGAGAGAGAGAGAGACGAAATAAACGAAATAAGTAGAAGTTAGAGCAAAGAAAATAAAGCAAAACAAAAACAAAGTATTTATGTACTTGATGCGATATAATTCTTTATTGTTTTTATACCTTCATATTTATGTATATTTGTGAGGGTTAGTATGATGTACACATACATAAGCACACTAATACTTTTCTGACAAGAAGGTAGATAGGAAAGTCCTTTAAAAAATGTAAGAGATTTAGTTTTAATTTCATTGAAGCAAAAAATGATTTTAAAACCAAAATGCCAGAGTACCGCAGATCTTTCCTGAAGCTCACTAATTTCTGGTGAATTGTAAGTAGATTTAATTTAGATCGATGTAATATTTATGTTCGGAATAACAGTGTTTGTATTATATCTGACACCTATTCTGTGATTTACACATAACAGAATTTTTTATGAGCTCCGAACATTATTCCCGGGAGGGAGATATTTTTACACTAGGGGTAAGTCTTTGGAAACCATTCTTCATTCATTTTTCATAGCTCTCTTCTGGAATACGGCTGTAAAAAATGGGTTGGCTAGGGGTTCGTTTTCAGTGGCGAAGTGATGATGTAGCTTTGACAATTTGCAAAATTTGTATACAGTCGGCGTGAGGATCTTGAGTGACTGAAGCATCTGAGTCTGAGTATTAATTCGGCGAAGACTGAACTAGTTCTGTCTTCAATAAATTTACGCTATCAAAATTGAATGGAGCTCTGCTCATAATTCCTGATTGATTTAATTATCTGTGAGATGTCATAGATAGTAAGCTATCCTATACAAAAACTCTTCAAATTCAGGCAGATCAAACCACAATCTACACTTGCAAGATGTCTGTTGGAAGTACCTGGTGTTTAAATCAAGATGAGATGGATCTTTACTATCTATACTACTACAGGAGTCTCAGGTACGGCAGCATACAATGGAGAGGCAATCCCACCGTATGATTTCAGAAGATGGTAGATCAAAGGTCATTCTGACACCGACCATAATATTCTCGCATTGCTGAACTGGCTTACTTTATATCTGATATGTTAACAAGAAGCGCCCAATTTTCCGGTTAGGCTTCATGATAGTAGTCCATGGAAAGGATGGAACTATGGTCATTCGCGAATCTCGGGTATTAACACATGTGACTTAGATCTAATTAAATGCCGTATTTCGAGACCTTTTCTTGATATAAGTTTCTCGATAGCGATGACAGGTGATCAAACTGGCGCCTACGATGCTTGTCCACCGAATGGAACCTGCAAGGTTTATTTTATTGAAAATCTTTTTATTGAAAATTTCATTACTTTAAGGGATAACTGCAGTATCCTTCAGCAAAGATATTAGATATTGACATCTCTACCGACAGAAGAGAGTCCATCAATAGTTTAGCAAATGCACACACAAAAACCAATGCTAATAACTTTGAAAGAAATAGCGAGGCATTCGATGGCTAGAATTATTTAAATTTCTGGACATAGCAACTATGATGGGAACGACGAGTTTTTTAAATCCATTGGCAGTATTATATTTGGCTTATAACAAAAGTAGTATTGGTATGATCAATGAGGTCACATATTTTACGCCAATCAGACCAATAAATTTTAGGGGACAGCACAGGATATTGGTTTCGACATTGACCGTACTTTGTGTTTCAGGTATATTGGATAATAACATTGATTATTCTGGGTTGAAATATTTCAAATTAATTACAAATTTAATGAATAAATCCAATTTACGTACCCAGTTTTCTTTTGATGTAAATTCCAGTAAACGCATACTGCATTGGTCGAAATGAATGGTAGTCTGAGGGGCAGATGAGTGTGTTTTAGGCGAGTGAGCAAAATTTTCCCATTTAATGTTTTCCAATTATATATTTTGTACTTTTCAGACCAACTTCGTTTATTCAATAATTTGTTTAATTTTTTCTTTCATTTTTTCCAAGCTTAAATATAAATGTTAACGGTTACGTATAAGTAATATTATATTTTCAATATTTATATTAAAGCTTTTAAAATAATCTTTTAACTGTCATCGTTTGACATAAATCATAATTTTAACGTCTTCTAGCCTTGAGATATGTTTTATCTATTAATAAAATGTTACAACAGCAAAATGAACTTCAATATAAACATTATAAATAATAAAGTATCAATATTTATAAGATATTAAATATAAAGAAAAAACGAAGAAGAAAAAATTAACAGCTTATGGAAATATTCTGATATAATACTTGAATAAAGTCCTTAATACAAAATGATTAGAAATCAAAAATTAAATTTATATTCATCTTTATTAACGAGCTACTTTTATTGCTGATTTAAAGAAAAAGTTATAAACATGTAAGAATGCTATATTCGACTATACCGATTCTTCAATACCCTCCACCACAAATTCGTGTGAAGTTTATACATTAGGTTTCATAGATAAACATATATACATATATACTTACAAATGTATATTAAACGCTTTTCTTAAATATAACACAGAATGTTACATTAAACCAATTCTACTGATCTAATTTTGAAAATTTTTTAATGGTAATGAAGTATATGTAACTCAATGTTATAGCAAAGTTTGATTCTAATTGGTCGATTTATAATTGAAAATTTTTGAGGTTGTTTCAGATATCGGTCTTTAACTTTTAATATTCTGAACCGATTTTGCTGATTTTAAATGGCAAACTTCTCAGGAATACTAACTACTAAGGATTAATTTCATTGTGTTCTGTAAATCTTTTCTCCCTACCAACATCAGACAGACAAGCGGACATAGCTAAATGGACTCAAACATTGAATTGATGCAAACATTTATATACATTATGGAGTCTTAGATGATACCTTCTTAGCTTTACGCACGGAATGATAAAGTTAATATACACTCTTCAACATTTATGGTGGTGGAGGTTAAAAACATAAAAGTAAACGAAATTAAATTTAACCCATTAAGTGGTGAAGGGGGAAAAAATTAAATTTGTCTTGTCTTGTCTTGTCTTTTTTTTATTAAAAATAACAAATTTTGAATTTAAAATTTCAAAAAAAAAAAAAAAAAAATTATGTTTGTGGATATGTCTTCCTAAGGTTAATGTCATTTTCGTCCATTCCTATTGGGATTAATTTCCACCACCACAAGTGTTGATGAGTGTATATAAATATTATTAAGCCGTATACAATGCAAAGAAGAAATCATCTCGGACTAAATAATACATCATATTAAAATCTGAGTCCGTCTATAAGTCCATCTGTCAATCTGTTATTGCCACCCCCATAACCAGAATAATTTACAAAGCTTAAATTTGGCTTGAGTTATAGTCTTGAATAGGAAGCTTTTCAATCTAGTAAAATCAATTCAGTTTATTAATATATAGACCGATATTTGAAGCAATCTCTAAGTTCAAACAAAAAACTTTTGTCAATTATAAATCAAAGATTTATATATTTTCAGAATATTAAGTTATACTCTGTAGTTATTCCATGATCAAAATCGGTACAGCAGAAAAAAAATTATAGCCAAAAATATAACTAATTTTAGGACTAATTATGTGATCCATCCAATATTTTAAAAAATCTTTTACATGCTGCATCTATGGTGAAGGGTACTGAAGATTCCTCACAGCCGAATATAGCATTCTTACTTGTTGTTATTTCCTTTTTCATATTTTTGTTCCAGATTGTAAAATTTTTAATCAAACAAACTATTTTCTTTATTCTTTTATCAGGACAAGAAAATATGAAAACCAAACAGATTCAGATTTTGAAAATTTTTAATAAAAATAGAAACTTTGAGAAAGTTACAAAATTAATTTTGCTTTTAGAGAAAATATTTGCTTAAAAATGTTTTTGTTTTCAAAAATCTGTTTTCTTTTGTCTGTTTTCGCATTTTGCTTCTTTGAGAACATTTGTTTCATGTTCCATTTTTGAATTTTAGTGACTCATGGTAAATATGTTTTAATTTAATAAAAGAATATAATTTAAATAAAAGAAGTTACATTCCAATGACAAAAGAAAATTAAAAGTTGTTAAGAAAAATATAACGTATGATTAATATTTATTGTACTTTCTAACACTCATACGCAACATTGATCCTGTTATTTTTAATACAATTTAAATAAAAAAATAACAATTTCAAAGACAAACATAATTATAACTTCTGTTTTCCGAGTACCTTGTATGCTATAAGGTCTGATATCGAACATGTTTTTCATTAAAACTTTTAATTATGTGAGTTTTCTTATCATTTTACAACAAATCATGTCAGTTTTTATGTTTCATGACAAACAAATGAATACAATGTTAATCTAATTCAAATGAGTGACTTGTAAAAACTCCGTAAATAATTTAATAAAAATGTTCAACAAACACCAATTTGCTTCTAAAAAAAGTTGGCCACGCATTCAAAAGTCTGCCCTCAAACTGATTCCAATGTTATGTAGTAATGGAAGAACTTGTGAATAAAGCTTGGTTAAGGTAGAAAGAATGGTCCATATGATGTTTTAAAGCCAAAATCTGGAAAGCATTTTCAAAAGAGCTTCCAACACATCCATTAGGAAAGCAGCCCAGTGCTCGCACTATTTGGTACGAAAAATTAAAGCTAAAGCTTAAGCTTAAAACAGAGCACAGGAATTGAAGTCAAGTATGTTTTGGAGGATTTTTCGAATCTTCCAAAAGCAGTCAAAATTTCCCAAAAAGTTTATGGTATGGCAAGCAATATGCAGTTGCGGCAAAGAAGCCAATCATTTGTTACAATGGGTTCAATAAATACCGGAATTAACATCATCGAATGTTTACAAAAAAAATGACTTCAAAATGTGTTGGACTGACTTGGTATCCTGTCACTACGGTAAAGAAACCCATAAGTGATACGAGAACAATAATGTGGTATTTGTACCAAGAAAAACTGCCGGAGCTTAGGGCAGTGGAGAAATATTGAGGTCTTGTTAAAAAAGAGCACAAAAATGTTAGACATCTTTTTTTGTGGTAAACTTAAAAAAGAAATTGAATAACTGTTCGTGAAAGTGATAAAAGAACTATAAAAAGAGTTAATGAAAAGGTTTTCGAAAAAGGATAAAATTTCTTCAGTAGTGAATAAAACTATAAAAATGTGGTGAAGGGTGTATAATCATGTCGTGTGCAACGCTAAGAAGGAATCACCTAAGACCCCATAACGTTTACATATTCTCGCATCAAATTAAAATCTGAGTTGATTTAGGTATGTCCGTCTGTTTGTCTATCTGTCCGTCTGTTCTTGTCACGCTCACGTCTACAATAATTGATAGAGCTCATATTAAATAACATTTTTTTCGGTCATGAGAAGTTCCTTGTTTAATACCAGCAAAATCGATTCAGCATATAAAAAGATATAGACCCATATCTGAGGTAACCTCTAAGTTCAAGGGAAGAATTTTTGAAAAATTGTCAATTATATATCGATAAATAAGAATGAAATTTTGCTATAATATTAAGTTATATATATTTATATTCATTATCATTGCAAAAATTATCAAAATCAGTTCAGCAGAAAAAAGTTATAGATAAATATAATAATGAATTTTGTGACTCATGAAGGGTTCCAGTGTTACATTCAAGAAAACCTTATACGTATGGGATAATTTTTAAGGTGTATGTATTAGTGTATATGTACGAAATATAACGTATTTATTTCACAGGTATTTGTAGTAAAGGGTATTTAAGATTCGGCATAGCCGTATATAGCATTCCTACTTTTTCTTAATTTTCAACATCAATTGCTTTTGATTGTCTTTGTTAAACGAAATATTATTACAATACCAACGTATATGTAAGGTTAAGTACTTTGGAGGAGGTTGTCAGTGGAGTGTGGATAATAAAATTTGATTTTTAGGCTCTAAATCTGGAGTGTCTTGGAATGAACTTCAGGTGGATCATCTCTAAAATTTCGTTGGATAACATAGCATTTTCACTTATTTCATTTATAAAGCATTTACAAAGTTTCACAAATGAGCCAATAACTTGGGTTTATTGGAATTAAATAAATCATTTTTATTTTTATACAATAAAAATATTGGGTTCTTTGACGATTTTTTGGGCAAATTTTCTTTATTGCAAATAATTTTCAATGAAATAAATTTTATACCATAATATAGTTTAATACCCATAAATATGATTTATGATTTTCGCCTTGTTGTGCGCTTTAGGATTTGAAACACCAAGATAAGAAAAATAATAGTTATGGTAAACATACTTCTTCAACAACTTCCAACAAATGAGTTATGCTTGTAGAAATATTCCCACTTTAATTTTGGGATCACGAATTTGCAGAAGATGGACAATGGCAAAGAAAGTGTACCATCGTTTCGACGTGCTTGGCCAAATGCTAAGGATGGCATGGTCAATGCAAGATTAGTAAGCATTGAGCCTCCATCCCGATCTTACTTGTTCTAGTACTACTTTTACAGATCGTTGCCGTCATATAGAAAACCCGATAAAAAGAATCATGAAATACTTGTGTAAACTCTGTTGATATATAGGATCTTTTTCTAACACATCCAAGGGGAGACCCTATATATATGTATTAAAGGTGGGATGGTGCATCCGATGATATCCAAGTTATTGTTTTGAGAACCATTTTCATATCAGTTTTTACGTTTTTACGTGATTGCTATCAAATGTAACCCCTAAGACTTTGGAGTTACATTTGTGGATTTCGATGAGTTCACCATTTATCAGACCGCATAGACCATTAATTCTATGGCTAGTTCGCATAAGTTATCACACCAACTCGCGGAAGTTTTGAGAGGTAGAAATTAAGCAAGAGTGGCGACAGGATCCTGTCCTGTAAATCTTCTTTGTTTATTCTACAAGGATATATTTTTGATTTCGCAATGTATGATTTAAAAGATAACGGCTGTTAAAGCTGTTTTTATACTGTGCGTTTTAAAGAATAATATTACTAGCGAACATATATAAGCTGACAATTTAACTGGGAATGAAGATGAGTAATTTCTGAAAGAGAAATTGTGTTACATTTACCCTTTTTCCAAGTTTTTAGTGTTATTAAGTTGATAACTCACTGGGTGAAAACCATTGTCAGGTACTTAACACTGGCATTCCAACGTTCCTCAGCATCAGCATGGATATCTTGTCGTCATAAATTTTCACGTCGGGTGAACACGCGTGGTGTGTCGAACAAAACTTCTTTTCCTTATCTCTTTTTTTACTGTCGACAAAAAGTACGCGAGAAACTTGGAAATTATCTCTTAATTCGATGTGACACTTACCTCATTTAATTATTTGGCGTGTGGTTGATCTCTACTATCACTATACAGTTTTTGCTACAATTCACAAAAGAAACTTACAATTATCAAATTTGTATTATGTAATATAAAGATTGCAACTTTTTAAATAACCCAATATTTATTTCAATTCTTTGGATTATCGTTCTCATATTATTGGAAAGTAAATTATTTTCAATAAGTCTCCTTTAGATTTTACAGGAATTTCATATCCAAGTATTATGCATTATTCCATTTAAAAGACGATAATAGTATTTGTAAATATATTTACAGCTTTAAGCGTTTTAATACAAAACTATAATATTGTATTATAGTTAATTTAATATTTATTAACACAATTTAAAGTTTACTTTACTAAACAATAAACTTTGTAGGGAGATTACATAACAAATGCTATAAGAAATTAAAACCTAATTTAGTTAAGCCTTAAACTTGTACATTAATTAAGTTCAAAAATGTATGTTCGAATTATTCTAATATTGACTTCTTAATCAAATTTAGTTAAGGAATTGTTAAGTATTTTAGGTTAAAGAAATTATAATAAGTTCATAAGTTCATAGTTTTTTAACCGAAAAAGTTTGTTCAGGAAATAATACTGTTATTCCATTAAATATATTTTAGCAAAATTTAGCATAAGTAGTGAGATCGGGAATTTTTTAACACACATATTTCATTATAACTTTTAACTCAAGTTTTATTTGATAGTTCTTCTGATCAAGTTACCTATGAAAACTATATCAGTTATTATGTTTAATGTAAAATAAATCAAAATATAGTTAATCTGATTAAAATGAGCGATCAGAAAAAAGTGCATACTAAAATTATTAAATATTTTCAACTCCCCAAACAAAAGGTTGGCCAATCATTCAAAGGTCTGCCGTTAAATATTTTGCAATAATATTTAATAGTATTTGTGCTGGATCAGATAGAAGCAGTGGTCCACAAGATGGTTGTCAAGACAAAAAATTGAAGGAGCTTCGAATACCATTGATAGGAAAGCAACAAGGTTAGTATAAAGCTCGGACTATTTGACAGGAAAATTTAAAGCTACTACATATATGAAAACATACCAGGCTCAAAAAATTCCCGACAGGAAAGCTGCTAGAAATTAAGAGGTCTAAAATAGAGCAAGAAAATTGAAGTAATGTTTTCTAAAAATTACTCTTGTTACATAATGCAGCACAAATCGAATGCCCAGATATTTCGTAACTTTCTGGTCAAAATTTTTATGTTTGTAATGGGAATATAAAAAAAATCTTTGGAACCCAAGGGCAGACAAGATTTCCCAAAGTAAAGCAAGCGATATGCAGTTGGGGCATAAAAGTACAATCAATTGTTACAGTGGGCGTTCGAAATACCGAAATTTACGTCAAGAAATGTTTACAAGAAAAGCTGCTTCCATTCCTGGACCAATGTGTCCGCTTATATTTGGCATAACGTTGCATCCTGTCAATATTGTATGCAAGCCCTTAAGTGGTACAATAACAATAATATAGCATTTGTACCAGTGGAGAGATATTTTTTGCTCTTGTGAAAAGGGAATTTAGAGCACAAAAACGGTGTCGAAAAGTGCGAAAGATTTTGAACGGAGATGGATCTGTTCAAGCAAAGTGATAGAAAGTTCTTCAAAAACGTTGATGGAAGGGCTTGCGAAAATGGTTCGAAATTTCATCACTAGTGATTAAAACTATAAACATATTTTTTAAGACTTAAACCACCATAGATGGTTGAGGTATTAAGCGTCTATGCAGAAAAATTGTAATACCGTCGCTTTTAGGTATCCCGCCGACTTAGAATAATTTCGATTTTACGATGTGCTACCGTCCTCCGTCTGGCTGGCTGTCCATATAAACCTTGTGAACAAAATGCAGAGCGCCGAATTTGTTGTGTATTTTAGCCCAAGGATGATATTCATTGCAATTGGTGATGATATGTCCATTAATTTACCTAGCCCCTGTACAATGTTCCTCCCGGAAAGGGGATTTAAAGTCACAAATTCCTAAATATGAAACGATTTTAATGAAATTTCGCACAAGTTAATCTTATGATATTCTAAAATCATGTGACAAATTACATTATATTATATTATATTAT
The DNA here is from genome assembly GCA_004302925.2 of Cochliomyia hominivorax. Taxonomy (NCBI): domain Eukaryota; kingdom Metazoa; phylum Arthropoda; class Insecta; order Diptera; family Calliphoridae; genus Cochliomyia; species Cochliomyia hominivorax. The sequence continues at coordinate 75,457,951 of PYHX02000413.1, read as the reverse complement.
ATTATATTATATTATATTATATATATTATATTATATTATATTATATTATATTATATTATATTATATTATATTATATTATATTATATATATATTATTATTATATTATATTATATTATATTATATTATATTATATTATATTATATTATATTATATTATATTATATTATATTATTATATTATATTATATTATATTATATTATATTATATATATTATATTATATTATATTATATTATATTATATTATATTATATTATATTATATTATATTATATTATATTATATTATATTATATTATATTATATTATATATTATATTATATTATATTATATTATATTATATTATATTATATTATATTATATTATATTATATTATATTATATTATATTATATTATATTATATTATATTATATTATATTATATTATATTATATTATATTATATTATATTATATTATATTATATTATATTATATTATATTATATTATATTATATTATATTATATTATATTATATTATATTATATTATATTATATTATATTATATTATATTATATTATATTATATTATATTATATTATATTATATTATATTATATTATATTATATTATATTATATTATATTATATTATATTATATTATATTATATTATATTATATTATATTATATTATATTATATTATATTATATTATATTACATTATTTATTATAGGTCACATCAAACTCCTCTTCCAAATATTACTTTGCAAGGCTTTAATATCACATATACGTTAGTATTGTAATAAGAGTTGGTCATATCAATACAAATGTAAACAAAAATCGATGTGCGAAATTTTACTGGGTCCAGTATTTCTTCCAGCACCCATATAATGCACGCAGAAAAATAGTTTCGTTCTTATTAACATATACAGCTTCAATAAAAAAATAGCATTACTCACGTATCACATATTCGTTGCATGCTATTAGAATTTAAATAATGGGTTGGTCTAAACACTTTCTCAAAAAAAAAAGCGTGAACTCATTCAAAAAGCATGGTTCTGATAAACTAACTCATGCCGAAATAAGAAATATCATTGGGTAATCAAGTAAAATGATTTAAAATAACATAACCTATAAATTAAAAGCAGAGAGTTGTGGACGAAAAACTGTGGCAGCACCTATAATGGTTCTTCATATATTACCTCAAATGAAGAAGTCAAAATTTATTTCAGCAGCAGGGATTAAAAAATAATTAAATCTTTTATTAAGTACTGTATCAAAAGACAAAGGGAATATAATTTGAAAGCCCATAGATCATGAAAAGTCTCCCTTTTAAATGATCCACATGTCTCAAATAGATTAGAGTTTGCTTAAACTTGAAAAAGGGGAGTAGTATTCTTTGGACCGGTGAGTCTAAAATAATTTTTTTATTTTTAAGGAGGCCTTTTTGCAAGGAATATAATTGAAAATTTACAACAAAAACTTTCAAACACAACGTTTCAAGTGATGTGGTATAAAGGAGCTTTTCGTACAATGGTTTTGGACCAATTTACCGTATTAAAACTAATATATGTATGTGTCAGAATATATGAAAATATTCGACTAAGTTTTATTACCGTATGCATCTGACGAAATGGCACTGATTTGGACTATGCAACAAGACAACGCCCTGAAACAAACTAAAACGCCCCGAAGCACAGTTTAATGGAGTTACTTTAATGAAATGGCCTCCGCAGTCACCCGATGCAAATTCAATCGGTAATTTGTTTACATATATATAAAAGAAGGGATAGGTGATTTAACCAACAACAATCTTTAAAACTACTATAGAGCAGGCATGGAACTCTATTATCCTTGAAAGGTATCAGAATGTAATAATTGAAACTGGGTGATGCTATTATTTTGACGCCAGGTTTTATCAATTCTTCTGGAAAAAGTTAATTTAATGAGAGATAAATTTTTATTACACTAATTTATTCTTGATTTTATTATACAATAATAAAGGAACAACTTTTTATTCAAATGGCTTTAATGGCTTATTAAAGAAGACATAAATATGTGGTGCTATTATTTTCACCGCAGCTGTAGTTTCTTGAGAATTTATCTTTGGGGAAGAAAGTTTCTTATTTGGTTAGGGGCGTGTTAAGTGACCCTGTAAATTTCTTTTTTTAATTCTCCAAAAATTCATTAATGAATTCATTAATGACACAATTGATATATAGATATATGAAAATATCTCAAATTTGATGGTGTTTTGAGATAACAGTTGTAATCACTGTGTATCAAAATTTACACTCTTGAAGCATATTAAAGTGTCTGAATTTCTTGCTTATCATGTCCTTATATTTTATATTTTTCTTTTGAATTGAAAATCTTATTTTGTAACATTTTCAGTTAATAAATCAAATTAGTTCTTCTTTAATTTAAAATATTTTTATTTAATATTTTCTTTCTTTTGTATTGGCCAACTTTAACTCTACTTAACATTTTTGCCATCAATTTTATGGTTAAATATCGCTCATTAAAAATTTCCATTGATGTTTCAATATTAAGTCAATAATACTTTTATACGTGTGAGTATGTATGTGTCTATTTATGATAGTGGAAGATGACTTTTTTGTATGTATTTACTATGGTTTATTATTTATTATATTCATAATGTCGATTTTCTTATCAAAGAAAAGTTTTTTTATTATTTTTTTTTAAATCAATCAATCATGTGTTTTATTTTGTTGTGTTTTCTTTTTGAGTCGAATTTATTATACCCTCCACCACCACAAGTGGTGATGAGGGTATATTCACTTTGTTGTTCCGTGTGCAATGCTAAGAAGGAGTCTGCTCAGAACCCATAATATAGATATTCTTGCATTAAATCGAAATGTGCAATGCTAAGAAGGAGTCCGCTTAGAACCCATAATATAGATATTCTTGCATTAAATCAAAATCTGAATCGATTTAGGTATATCCGTCTGTTCTTTTGTCTCTTCTATTTGGCACGCTCACCTTCACAATAATTAAAATATCTCAAGGAAATTTGACCTTAATATTTGTTATGGTCCTGAGAAGTTTCTATATATAATATTAGCAAAATCGTTTCAGTATATTAAAAAATATATACCGATAACTAAGGAAACCTCTTAGTTGAAGCAAAAACTTTCTTTAAATTGCCAATTACAAATGGATAAATTATAATGAAATTATGTCATAATATTAAGCTATATGTACTTCATTGCCGTTTCAAAAATTATTAAAATCGGTTCAGTTAAAAAAGTTACAGCCAAAAATGTAACTAATTTTATTACTCATTAACTGATCCTGTGTTATTTTTTAACTTTTATAGGTGTGTGAGTGTGTATGTGCGAAACATAACGTATTCAATTCATACATATTTGTGGTATAGGGTGCTGAAATTTCGGCATAGCCGAATATGGTATTCTTACTTGTTTTACTTTATAATATGAACTTTCTGGTTGAGTTTTACACTCAAAAAATTTTTGCTATTTTTATGCCATTCACCATCGCAAGTGAAGAAAATTTTCGTTGCAAGTGTAACGCAAAGAAGGAATTACCTAAAATCCTATAATGTATATATATTATTGCATTAAATGTCTGTTTGTTTTTGACACGTTCACATCCACAAATTGACAGCTCAATGATGATATTATCCTGAGAAGTTTCCTATTTGAAATCAGTTAAATGGAATAGTATGTTAAAGGATATAAGAATGGATAATATGTTCAATAATAAATCGACAGATTAGATTGAAGTTTAGTCATGACATTAAATTAAACGTTTATATAACAACATACAGGATAAAGTTTTTTAATTGAAAAACATAATGATAACTGAACATTCATAAACCTAACTCGGCCTTTGTCTATTGTTAAATGGATGTACACAATCTGAGTACGCCCCATTCTTAACTATGGATATTTGATTTGTTGGACTACAGCAAAGTAGAAATATGTAGTCGATCAATTTTACAGATCGCTAAATTATATATATCTTATATATTATCGACAAATAAAACCTTATCGACTTTGGATTTTCAAACCTAAATTTTCTATTCTAAAATATTCAAATACTTGTTGACAACCAAGCGGTACTAATATCTCTCTGAGGCAATACCAAATACCAAAATTTTAATTAGTTGGTCTATGTAGGGAAAAGTTAACAAAGTTGTCTAAACTATAAGACATATTTTAGTATACATTCCTGCGCACAACAGCTTTTCTGGTAATAAACAGGCGGATGGGCTTTCCTTAATAAATCTGAAATAGAGTCAATTTTAATTTCATTTGGATACATAAATATCAAACAGACCAAAACTATATGATTGAACTTAGTGGCATGCAAATAATACTACCGTTGGTGCGACTTAAGTCACAAATCCGTAGGACTTTTTGTGTTCTTTTTCAAATTTCCCCTTTTTGTCTTTCAGTAACATCATAACGCTATATCGGTGTATAATCACGGAACCTTTTAAGTTTGGGAAATATGCATGATTTTGAATAAGCAGAATCAATATTTGTTTCCATTAATTTCTAAAGCAACTGTGTTCTGTTGCCATAAATTGTAAAAGAATCAACACGCAGAGAAAAATCTTGTTACCAGTATGTTCTACTTCTTTCGTCACAAACGTTTATGTTATCGCCCACATCTTAATTATTGAATTAAATTTCATGTGAGAATAGTTCTGTTACTGCAATTAAATTATTGTCAAATACAACAACAATATGTGTAGAAATATTTTATAGTTGATAAAGACTCAGACGCAATAAAACTATTGTTATTACAAGAAAATAATATTTTAAATTTTTTGACAAACATAATAGTTTTGAGAATTTCAATAAAACTATTTCTATTGGATCAAAATACTAATTTATATTTATTTTGATAACCATGAAATTTTCAGCAGTTCAATATGTCGATTTTTCTTTTTTATTTACCTTGTTTAACTCTTTTAGTAGCACAACCATATTATGCTTAACAATATATATTGCTCAGCGCTCACAACTATAAAATGGTTCTGGGAAAATTCATCATTTGAGTACACTTTCCAACCCAGTTGTTTTTATTATTGAGTTCTGAAAAATGTCTTCAAATTTGGCTCAATCAAATTCCTATAAAAGTGTTCAACAAAAAACAAATAAAAGTGCGAAAGTCGACTTAAATATATTTTATAATACTCTGCACCATAATGAAAAATTTTGAACTGACAAATTAGCTTTATACTCACATATATGGGACATTGATGCAATTTGGAATAATTTTTGGAAGTGGTGGTTATATGAGTGGCCAAAAATCTAGTCTTTCTTCGAGACTTATTTAATCTAAAGTGCTTATCGGATATTTTTATAGGAGTATAGGCCATTTGTGTGCCGATTTTCTTTAAATTAAACATGTGAACTTGGGCTAAGAAATTTTTAATGAGTGTAAAACTTTATACCAGAATGACATTTGCGTGGAAGTTACCTTATATATTGGATCGAACATATCCAATATCCAAAAAAAATCCATTCTTGACCCAAAAAGGAATATGTACCAAATTTAATAAAGATATCTCTTAAATTGCGACATTAAGACTAGACAAAACAACAGAGATAGCCACAGAAGAAATGAGTTTAATAAGTGCTCCCAAGTTAAAAATATTTAAACTGAATTAATTAAAACCACTCAATCAAATATTTGAGTGTATGAATTTCATAGCAAAAACAGACCCCCATGAAACCTTATAAAAATAAAAAAAACCGTATTGGCAGTTTATAAGCTGCTTTGAAAAGGAGAAAAAATCTTCTATAAACTTTAACAAAAATTTAAAAAAAAATAATCTAAAACAAAGTTGAACTTACAAGGACTTTGCTAATAGAAGTTTTTTTTTTACTTTTAAATGATGGTATATTTAGTTCGTCATTTTGTATGTGTAACACAAAAGAAATGTTTAAACGAACCAGGAAAATGTTATAACATTTTATGAGGAAACCAAAGGAAACGACAGCATTTAGCCAGGATAAATGCACTATAGCTTCCAATGCTCTTAGGTGAAGCAGATTGCTACACTTGAATACTATTTTGAAGCCATATATGTTTGGATCTGTACAACAACACTCCAAAAGAAGTTTCAAAATTGTACACATTTTTCACTATTTGGGTACAAACCATGATGGTCCCAAGGATCTACATTAACAGTTAGAATGGAAACGACGTTTTTAAAGCACTTGATTCAAGCTCTACTAAAGTTTTTTTTATTATTGTTTCACAATCAACATATATCGATAATTAAAACCTTAATAACAAGATCTCTATTACAAAGATAGAGCCAATTAATCAGCTGCCGTCAGCTTCAAAACTACAAACGATCATGACGGCGTTGATGTGCAACACGGATAGGAAACGAAGCATTAACATGTTATCAACAGCTGTAAAAAAGGAACAGCGAAATAGAGTCAAATATCCTACAGCCGTCTGCTTCAAAAACTGCCAACGATCGTATGACTATACACAAACAGCAAACAGACCGCAGCAACTCAAGAAGTACAAATATAACGTTATGATATGCTCAACAGTTTCATGTCTCTGTTCTGGAGAGTCGGACAAACCTCTTTTATAATGTCCTGCGAGTAAAGCCCCAGAGTTAAGCCGAAACCAAAGTTCAGATTTTGAAATACTTATTCCATATCACATTCGAATTAACATATTAAATTACCGTTTACTTCAAGTGAGTCTTATTTTTATTTTTCTGCGCTCTAAATTTACCAACTGATTCGCAGAAATACAATTGTGTTTCAGAAGTGGTAGACTCTTGTAAGCGGTACTATGTTGTATCACTGCCACGATGATGCAGCAAACATGCTAACAAAGCTACTCTCTAAACTGGCAGAACCTTTTTCTCCCAAATAAAGATAAGATTGTAGACGAAGGTACTTTTTATAGTTCCTATGTGTTTCAAAACTGGCAGTCTCTTGTCGATTTTGTAGACGAAGGCACTTTTTATAGTAAAAGGTAAACATTTTTGATATTCGATTTGGACTTATATTTTATAATTTTTCACTTTTACTGATATTAAAAATTGCAACAACTTTTTTTTTGGTGATGAGGTAAAATGTAAATTTGTTTCGAAAACAACATTTTTCTTTCTGCTTTTATTTTGCCTTTTTATTTACTTCATATTCCATCGCTCACTTTTCTTTGCTCCGGAATATTTATTCATCCATTTATTTAAATTCTTACAAATTTCTTGTTGTACTTTTTATTATTTATTCTTTTATATTTTTTATTACTTATTTGTAACTCATATTTGTTATATTTTACAATTTTGTGTTCGGACGATATATGGAGGAGATAGGTGAAGGTATATTTTTGTATAAATAATGGTAAAATATGTTGATGAAGATGATTACTTTTTTCTTTTTTCAATTTCAAGTCAAAATTTATGTTATAGTGAAAAAAAGTTGATGATTTATGATCAAAGTTTATGATGTGTGGAATAAACATACATTCATATATATATTGGCTGTTTTGGTCTGGCATTATTTTTTACACCAAAAGTGGTTTGTGCGTTTGTGCCAATTTTTGTAACATGCAGAAAAAATGTTGTTATACCCACCTTTAAGTATACCGTTCGACTCAGAATAACTTTCGATTTAACGATGTCCGCCCGTTTTTCCATGTAAACGTTGTGAACAGTTTACAGGTCGCAATTTTGAAATACTACGATGTACATACTATAATTTTGGCTTTCCCGGAATGGGGTTTTAAGGTCACAAATGTGATTTAAATGAAAATTAGTACAATTAGGTATTAAAATATTCTAAAACGATATGCCAAAATAAGCAAGAGTCGGTCCATTTTTTCTCACAGGTCCCATAAAACCCCTTTCAAAATGTCACTTAAAGGAGAATAATCTCGCACATATATTGAAATTATTATTATTATTATTATTATTATTATTATTATTATTATTATTGGTAAAATTAAGATTAATACAAGCAAAAATCGATGTACAAAATTATATGTGTATCGGTTCAAATTTCTTGTAGCCCCAATAAAAGCCCGCCAGAAAAATTATTTTAAATGCATGAATTTATTTTACTTAAGAATAAATAAGGAAATTAAATTATACGAGGGTCGTTCATAAATTTTTTGTAACTATAGGTGTATATATATGTATATAAAGAGGATATCTAAAGCAACCTCGAAGTTCCAATGAAAAATATTCGTAAGATTTGGGCAAAAAATATCAAAATCGGTTCAGTAGAAAAAAGTTATAGCCAAAAATTTTCTTACATACATTTGTGGTAAAGGGTATTGATATTCGGCATAGCCGAATATAGTATTCTTACTTCCTGATATATATATATATATATATATATATATATACATATATATATATATATATATATATATATATATATATATATATATATATATATATATATATATATATTATATATATATATATATATATATATATATATATATATATATATATATATATATATATATATATATATATATATATATATATATATTTATATTTATTATTTATTTGACAAATATCGGTCCATAATTTGCTTAAATTGTCAGTTAAGACCCCTCCTCCAAAATTGCTCTAAGCTTCCAAATTCTTATTACACCAATTATGTTAAAGTTTGAAATATATATATATATATATATATATATATATATATATATATATATATATATATATATATATATATATATATATATATATATATATATATATATATATATATATATTATATATATATATATATATATATATATATATATATAATTTCAAACTTCAACATAATTGGTGTAATAAGAATTTGGAAGCTTAGAGCAATTTTGGAGGAGGGGTCTTAACTGACAACTTTTTCGTGAAGTGGCTTATATGGGATTTATATGAAAATATGGACTGATATTGATCAAATAATTAACATCTTTCAAGACAGTAATGGAAATTATTGTACCGAATTTTAAAAGAATTGAGTTATATTTAAGAGTTTTGAAAGTATATCGGAGGCCTTAAATAGGAGCTATATAAAAATATGTTAAATGGAATTGGTTCAAATTATTACTATAGCAAAACATGGACCAATATCAAATTATAACAGTTACAAAAATAGTTATGCCGAATTTCAATAGAATTTATTTAATTTAGAGCTTTATATTAGCGGTAGTTCCAGTAATGGCTACAGCGCAATCTGGTTTTTAAATTTATTATTATGTCAAAATAAATATATCTAAAATATTTCATGTAATTGTCTTATAGATTGGGACCTATCTTGAGATATTTGAGGTTGCCTAAAACATTGGTCTGCTTTAGATATTAAACGGTAATTAAAATTATAAATGTGGATATATTGAGTCTTTTCACCAATTTTCAGTTTTTTTTACGTCGATTGAAAACTGGATACTGCTCAGCTATTTATGTTGGTTATTCCAACATAAATATTGAAATAATGTTTATCTCCGATAAAAATGTTCATAGCATTAAGAAATATCTGGATGAAATTTGACTTACATTATTTTGGCCCAAGGACTTGTACTGCTGAAATAGGTCATGTTTGGTCTGAGATTTATTAAACTCTTAGATATGGAAATTTATTAATTTAATTGATTACAAATAATTTTTATTAGTCCAAATTAACATGGCAAAATCATTTGATAATTGTTTATACTCTTAAATAGCTTTCACACTGTGATCCCAAAATGCTTTTTTGAAAATAATTTTGAAACATTAGAACTATTGAATTTCACATTGAAATTTTCATGTACACTCCAGTTGATTTGGAAAAGGATATGTATTAGTCGGGATATTAATCTTCAAAGTTGGTCACCTCGGTTATAACGATTTTTTAAAAAGTGATTTTTATACGCTTCACTTCGATTAATTAGTTTCAATGGCAAAAATATCTTATGTATGTGAGTTTCATTAAAATATGTTCTATATAAGTAGAAATAATAAAATTATTTTATACGTCATAGCATAGTGATTCGCTCCCATGCAAAATGGACAAAAATAGGACATTTGTTCCAGAGTACTGAAAACTTGCACACAGCATTATGTTGGAATAAATATGGAAAAATAAAGTTTTGAAGAAAATTGGCCCGTGAATACAGACACCTCCCATATATTCTTATTATTTCATTTTTATAAAAGATGCATTAAATTATCCTTAATAATATTTTTTGTAAATAAATGCAATTTTTACTAATTTTGTTTATATTTGTAGTACAGGGAGTATACTTAATAAAATATACTTAAATATTCATATTTATAGTTCATACGCCTAAGTTTACATTATAATACTGTTCACCACTGTAGGTGGTGGAAGTGGATTGTGCAGATGTTTGTAACGGGCAGAAAAAAACACTACTTTAAAGTACACCGTTAGACTCAGAATCACTTTCTGAGTCGATTTAAGCATGTCCGTCCGTCTGGCTGTCCAGGTAAAATTCCAAAATATAAAACGATTTAGTTTAGCGATAATAATTCTTATTATCTTCTAAAAGATGTGCCAAATTATATTCTTAAAATATTTATTTACAACAATCGTTTTTGTTAAATTTAAATGAAAACTGGCAGCTGTTCTTTTATGATTATTAATAATTGAAATACAGTTTTAGTTTTTGTTATTTTCATGTCAACTTTTCGATATTTTGTAAAATTTGTGTAGAAAATATGGAAGAATTTCACGTTTATGAAAAATTACTTTTCTCAAATTACATAGAAAACTGGCAGCTGGTCACTTCTGATTATTAACCTATAAGTATGTATATAGAGAAATAAGAGAAGTAATATGTTCATGTCAAAAATATTTGTGAAACTTGTGTAGAAAATATAAGAAAGTAATTCGCTTATAATAATCATTTTCCTCAAATTTTGAAAAAAAAAAAACTGGCAGCCTGTTTTGGAAGATTTCATTAAATGTATAAAATATTGCCTGTATAGAATGTAAGTACTTTTCTATTTTTGGAATTTTCTTTTTTATTGTAAATCTACAGGTCAATTAAAATAAATTGGGAAAAAACAAACAAAAAATCATTTAAATAAATCAATTGTTGACCTTATGAATATGGTGATTTAAAGATATATTTTTAAGCATAATAAGGTTTAGGAGCTCTCTTAAGGAGTCTGCAATAAATTATTTTTTGTTTTTTTTTTGTTAAATATCACTGTGGATCGCTCCAGTAAAAGGTGATTTAACAAAAACTCCCTTAAATTGGCTTAAATTCTTAGTTTTAGTTTTCATCATTTTTGTTTAAATATTTATTCAAAATTAGCATACCTGTGGTTTTTAATGTTTAGCATGGTGACGATGCGGGTTAAACCTTTCGCCCACGATGTCCAAATTATTTTAGGCAAATTATTTTAGGCAATAAAAAATGCAATATTTTTTAATGTTAAATTTGCTAATAAAAATTCCTTTCCAAAGTGTTTGACGGGATATTTAATTTTATTTTCTCATAAATTAGTGACAGCATTTCACGTTAAATTTGTTGTACACGTTGAATATTTTTCATAAAATATTTTTCATAAAATATTTTAGTTAAAACATGTCAAAAACTTGTCATCTTAAATTCTGTACTTCCATTAGTCCTAATTTGTTATTAAAACTTTTTTCCTTTTTAGCATTTCATAAAATTTTATCAGACTTTTTTCTTAGTAAGTCCCACCAAATGAAGGGATATCTAACATTTCACAAATGAAATGAACAAACGTTACGTACTCGTGGCTGTTAAGCGTAACAGAAACAAATAATGAATGATGAAATGAATAAAAAGAATTGAAATAATGAAAATATAAAAGAATTCAATTTGTTGTGTTCTGAGAAAGTTAATTTATTTGTGTATTTACATCATACGTCTGGGAAAGATGAGAAGTTAAAGGTATAAAAATGTTGAAATTTAGTTATGTTATTTTCATCACAAATAAAGACCTGAAAGGTAATAAAAGATGATTTTTCTCAAGTAAAATATTCAACTTCTACCATCACTGTTGAAAAAAAAATACTTCAGTTTATATCATTTTCTGACAAAAGTTTTGTCTGTTATACTGTGCGATCAGAATCCAGCTTAGCTTTGTCTCAATTATTAGTGTTTATCTATAATATTGGATATTAAAAAAATAAGTCTTAAGATAAATTAATAATCACCTTTTCCATTTGCTTATTCAAGATTATCCACATTTACTCCATCCCCAAAAGACCTTTCCTTTAAGCCTGTAAAAGCTTTCCGACTGACTGGGCACCAATTTCTGATTTTAGCATTATTTTATGATACCTTTCATATCACAGAGTTATTTGAATATAATGACGACTCCAAAATCTTAGAGCTGGGCAGTTCCATCTCATATAGAATTACTATTATATCATCACAGTTTTAAGTCCAGATTCTGATTCAGATCATTAAACTAATTCTAGTTCATACTATAATTCAGAACATTAATATTATGGTTCAGCTTCCTGCTCAGATTCTAGAATATGTTAAATTAGATTATAATTTAGATTCGACAACAGTTCTGCGAAATAATTCTTTTTTAAAAATGTCGTTCCTTTCCTATTATCCAGCCTTAAAGGAATTGAACTTTCACTATCAACATCTCTGAAATACTTGCATGACAGCAACACATTTTGATAAATGCGAAATCTTGCAGACTAAACCCGAAAAAATCCAAACGAGTTTTAAATTTAAATTTTAAAGCCCATATTTATTACATGGTGGGATAAACCCAGCTATAGAAAGGCCGTTTCCTTTCACAAAAATGCTGACAATAAACTTTTTGTTGGCATATATTTGATACAGTGGTGAAGACTTTTTGAGGAGTACATCCTTATGGATTTATGCATTCTTCTTCTGTCTGACTATTAGGCGCTCCCAAGACAGCAGATCCTTTACAGTCAATGAGGAGGTTCTTTCTGGTTAGCAAGAGGACTCCGTGTCATTCTTTGTAAGGTCAATGGTTGATTTGAATCCAAGCCTTTCGAGCGTTTAGACTCTGACTTTTAAGCGCTCCTGAGGCAGCAGGATGATCCTTGCTTAGCAAGAGGACTCTGTGTTATTCCCTGTAAGGTCAATGGTAGATTTGAATTCAAGCCTGATTTGAATCCAAGCCTTTCGATCGTTTAGTCTCTGACATTTAAGCGCTCCCGAGACAGCATTATGATCCTTGCTTAGCAAATAATATTTACAACCGACCAGTACCCTGGCATCGGAAGAGAGCTGTTGGCGGCTAGTTATGTTTTACCAATAACCTGACACTTCTTCTAACCTCCTTAACCTACGAGTTGGAAATAAGGAATGAGATATGATAAGAGAGAAAGACGTCTATTTTTGTCAGTCTGAGCTTATATTCAGGAAAGTACAGCGTCAGTTGGCCGATTGTGGTAAAGAAACAACCCTGGCAACAACTGGAGTAACTTAGTCACGGAATGTTATTCAAAACCCCATTTGTGCAATTTAACTCATGTCCTTATTAGATATCAAGCATAAAATAATTTCTTCAGGATAATGGTCAACAGAATCTAAATACTCAAATCGTTGAAACCAACTTCATTCTGAGTGTCTTCAAAAGGAGGGTCCATAATTTAGTGTCAGTGAAAGATATTAAAACTCTTATATCACGAAGTACTTAGTTAAGCAGTAGAAAACTACAAGGCACTTCATTGACTTGGTTAAATATTAACTTCACCATCGGAAGCATCACCCCTTCTGCTATTAATTTGATATGAATCTGGACCACTCTATTCAAAAAATAACTTCAAAAGCTATATTGTTGAAGAATATAATATATAACTGTCACATCCCAATACTACTTATTCCGACCATAACTTCTTTATTGAATTGCCAACCATAAGTACTTCTTTTCAATTATTTAAAGTTGTTGTTGTTTCAAAATAAGTCATGTCTTTTCTTTTCTTCCTTTTTCTTTATTTTTTGGCAGCAAATGTTCATTTCCGTTTAACAGGACTCAGCCATCAAAAATAATAATCAAGATGATGTAAAAACTCATTGGCATTTCTTGTTTTTCATTTCATTTAGTTTTATAATTTTTTTCCAGTTCTGTTTGCTGTAGCGTAAATGTAAAAAATGTAAAATGTTAATAATTTTAATGAGCTGCTCCTGATGTACTTTTTCCATCACATCATAATCTACGTCATATACATAAAAAAAATTTACAGTGCACAATGGGACAAGCGTACTAATTCTTGAAAATAAATTGTTGAATTGTAATGGAAACGTTTGGGACGTCATTGCTGACGACAGCATGTGGACAATACTGGAACGTTTCAATTAACTTTAATGATAATACCTTCTGACTATGTCTTAACGTTCTTGAAGGATCCCTTAAAGGCAAGATTTTGTTTTACTTCAAACATTTTCTGCAAAGGGACTTAACACCTTTGAAAGGAAATGATCCAAATCTGGTTTTTAATACTTTGATGAAATCTTGGAAAAAACACCATGAATAAGGAAAGAAGAAATGACACCTCTGCTTTGCTGAGTAAAATAAAGTATAGTTAATTCCCATTCTGAGGTTTGATGCACCAGTTGAGTAATAAGGTTAATAGTATCAGCAATTTATAGACGAAACCTGAGAAGAATACTTAGAATTGGAAAACTCGACGCAAATTTATTCAAGTCAATTGCATTTCAATTATCACAAAAATTTACTCCAGGTCGGATGTGACTTGAAGGAGCTTTTTGTTAAACATTTAAGATAGTTGGGTCCGTGCCTCTTTATTGTTTAACCAGAAACTAAGTCATTTCTCTGATTCACAATCGCCTCTCAAAACCTTCCTATTAGGACTTGCATCTAAAGTAGCGACACGACCATAGATCTTCAGAGTTGAATGAGGTACGATTGGACTAGCCATTGAAAAATTGTTATATTTTTCTCCCTCTCTCTACTGGTCTCGTAGTGACAAACATAGGTTTGTCACTAGACCAGTAGAGAAGATACCAGACCAGAGACGACATGCTCCATCCTGATTTCAGTTATGACAGAACTTCTCTTGTAGACTTCGGCAAATTATGTTCATTGTCTGCAATGGGCGGCCTCTTAGCATGACGGTAATTTGAAACAGCGGAATGTTTTACGCCTCTGTGAATACTATTCGTTCATATAGATCCTTTCTTATATGCCTTGGATTCTTTTCGCCTTATCCTTCTCTGGATGATCAATAAAAAATCTGTAAAAAGCTCACGTGCAATCTAAGCATTTCTACGATTGGCATTCTGTGTATCATCACGCCCATCTGCGTATCTCGCTGCTACAATGGTGTAATGCGGGTGCATTACGAATATTCTCGCAGCTGGTACAAAGCGATCAACTGCTGCGCAGATGCTTTGAATAATTGAGACAATACATAGATTACCCAAACAGTGATAATGCGTAAGTGGTCATACATTTCCATTTTAAATCCTATGAATTTAGAGATGATACACTGTAAGACATAACTTAGTATGTGGGGTACATGAAGAACAATGATATGATATTAGAAACAGTTTTTAATGAATAAATTTTGTTAGCGAAACGATAGATATTATCGAGCCAGCTGATTACAAAAACACATATAACACATTAGTATAATGTTTCAGTAGAACGAATCATAAAAACGATCCAAGAGTTCAAAAGCACAAACTAACACATCATACCAAAACAGACAAGAAGATAAAAGATAATTCTTATGTGAAAAACAACAGAAAGAAGTAATTAGTGATAAGATACAAAGCAATACATACTAGGGTGACCATCGTATTATCAATATGTATAACCAATTGAAAAATATTCTTTAAGGGTAAGTTGACATCCCCAAGACTTTTAGAGAGATGCGAAAATGAAGTGACACTAGCGTTTAAAATATTGTCGCATATTTATGGCGAAGGGTAGTTGACTTAGAATTAACTGTGTATGTGATTCATATTAACCATTGAAACTCAACCACTAAAACCTATATTGCCTATAATTCTACAATCCTGGGAATGTGAGAATTCAAAACTGGCACAGTCAAAGGTATTACAATAAATATGCTAAAGAAAGATGATCATACAGACCAAAACATTGATGGGATATTACACTTTTAAGCAAAGTTAGGAGGATAAAATCCAAAGCAGCAAGTTGAAGTTAGATCCCATAATTTCTTGCAGAGTATCGTTTTCCACTGTATCTATAGGTTTCAGATTAATAGTAAATGTAGAAATGATAAGTATAGTAGTGATAAGTTGTCCATTGGTCTGTAGAAAAATTTCTCTGAAATTCCCAATATTTTTAATTTCTTTCCACTGTGCATTATTTTATTAAGTTTTCTGCTACCTTTTTTCTGTAATACAAAATTGTGTGTGTATGTTGCAGGTTTTTATATTAATAACAAGAAATTTAAAAAAAAAGGAAAGAAAAAAATATTTTTTTTTATTTCTTCCTTTTTTGTGTTTGTGGCCTTTTTTATGTGGTTATTTGTTTTGAAAATGTTACCACAAAGTTTTTTTTTGTTGTTTTTTTTGTATTTTTATTATGTAGTTGCTGTTTTTTGTTGGCTTAAATTTTGACTGACTGTTTGCCAGTTTGCTGCCTGGATGGCTGGTAGTCGGTTGGTTGGCTAGATGGCTTGTTTGAGGCTTATTTCACCTTTGTTTTCATTCACGCTCTAATGATTAAGCAGAAAAAAATAATCGTAATATTTTTGCCAGATTCCTTTTTTTCAGAGTTCACTATAAAAAAGCTGAAAGAAATTTTAGGGCTTTTAAACAGTTTGCAACTCTCTCTCATTTTGTGATTTGTTTAAAAACTAACACAGAACTGTGTCTTAACTAACTAAATTATGAGGGATACTTTTAATCCATATATAAGCTTCGTAATTACTAGTTGTAAAGATCCCTTAACTAGTATCCTGACTCATTTTCAACAAGTCCTTAGTAACATTTGAAATTTATGCACTCTCCTATAGCATTCATTAAATTCGTTGAGTATCAAATGTTTAACAATATTTTCATTAAAAAAATTTCCTTTGTAAAATAAATGTAAGACTCATTATTATAATTATCCTGCACTTTGGCAGTTACTTTTGTGAAAATTATTGCAATTTTTTTTTATTCGACTACTGAGGTCATGTCCGCACAGTTTCTGCTGTTTAGTTCATAAAGATTTATATTGTACAATTATGATTTCTTATTAAAGTTTATGGTCTATATATGTTACATAATACATGAAATGTAAATACATATTGTAAGCATTTCCTTACCATTTAAAGTGCTCATTCTAATGCAAAATAATTTTTAAAATTGTTAGGAAGTTTTCAAAAACTTTTTGAGAGCTTGTCGAAATTATTTCATTTTTTGTCAATAATTAGACGTGGGGAATGTTATTGACGACGTATCCCAGTCGTAACCATTACATCCGTTTTTAAGTAATTTTGTCGGTGAATTTGAGAGCCGTATTACAATTAATAACTAAATGAAAATTAAAATACTTTCAATTCCACAAATAATCAATTCAATGAAATCAAATACAAGCCTGGTCCAATAAAAATCTAGCATTTGTAAAAATAATTGACAGCAACTAAAGTAACATCAGCTTTTGGAAGCGATTTGAAAAATGCTGTATTTTGGAGAGTATTTAATGCATAATATCAAATTTGTAGTAATATATTTTTTATTGTTTTCTAGTGCATTTTGGGATTATTAATTTTAAGATAGAAGCTTTTTTATATTACATAGATAATCGTGTTTACATATGTCAATTCTACAAGTCAATTCTCCGAACACTTTCAATGCTTCTTTATTATAAACAAAGGTTTCATAAACTTATTCTCATTAACTTTATCATGAAAACTTCGATAAAATCCAAAGCGAACATTATAGCTAAGCACATCGGTTCATTAATAAAAAGTTATAGATCGATATCTGAGACAACCTCAAAATTCCAAAAGAGAACTTTTCTAATCTTTTAAAAATATGACAAAATTGGACTGTAATATACAGTTGCATGTATTTCATTATTGTACAAAGAATTATTAAAATCGGATCAATCGAAAAAAGTGAAATAATTTCAAAATTTTAATACACAGAATATGAATTCAAGCTTATAACACTCTTAAATATAATCCTATTCTATTTAAATTTGAAACAATTATTGCCCTGGCCATTTCTGATATATATTATGAATCTTAACAATCTCGACACATATTTTGACATAGAATCCTTATAAAGCCCCTTCCTGGAAAACGGGTTTAAGTTTTTCATACATTTTTATAAATATATAAACCGATTTTATTTCAAATCTTCACGATAATTTTGACTGACTGTCCTAAATATGTGTCCCTTTCTTGGCGAATATCGATTCATATTTTACTATAGCTCCCATTTAAATCTTTTTGTCGAAAAGGAATTGAATTTCAGCACAATTTTTCCTCTATCTTAAATATTTGTTTCTGATTGAACGAATATTGGGTCATATTTAGTTGGGGAAGTTTTGTCTTAAGTTGAAGTATAAAATTCATTTTAGCGTTTTTTACAAAATATAAATTGAAACTGGTCACTTACATGTAGAAGATGTAACAGTTTTTTAATCATAATCTTTCTGTTGTTAAATCAAAAATATGTTTATGTCAAAGGACCAGAATTCAGGATTGTAGAGAAATTAAAGTGTAAAAATATGATTGAGACATATAAATTAATAAGGATGCAATCAAAATATTTTTAACACTTTTTCAAAATGTTCTTCAATTTAAAGTTAATTTGATTAAAATTAGTGATCAGAAAATAGTGTGATTTGAAATTATTAAATATTTTCAACAAAACCCAACTTGGTCTTACAAAAAGCTGGCCAGGCCGTCAGAGATCTGTGACCAAACTGTCTCCAGTGTTATTGAACAGTAGCGAAAGAACTCGTCTGTTGATAGAAAACCTATAAGAATGCTATATTTGATCATGCCGAACCTCAATACCTTTCACCACAAAAGTCTACAAATAAATACATTATGTTTCGTACATTTACATTATACGCATATACACACTCACATATACAGCCACAAGTGCATACATTATTATCTAAGCATTTTTTATATAAAACAAAGAAACTTTTATGAGTCATAACATTAGTTATATTTTTGGCAATAACTTTTTTCTACTGAACCGATTTTCTTGGAAAAATTTTATTCTAATTTGTTGATTTATAATTTATTATTTTAGAAAAATCTTCGCTTTAATTTAGTGGTTGTCTAAGATATCGGTCTATATCTCTTAACGCACTGAACCGATTTCTCTGGCTTTAAATAGGAAACTTCTCAATACTATTTCTGCCCAAGTTTTATTTAGCTCTGTCAAATATTGAGTGATTTTGAATATATATAGATCTTAGATGATTTCTTCTTAGCGTTTTACACGAAATAAAAAAGTTAATATATCTACTTCACCACTTATATGCAAATAGAAAGCATTTTCTAAAAAGCTCCCAATACATCCGGTAAAAAAGCTGCCCGGTAAGCTCAGTACAGGGAATACTTGGTATGAAAAGTTTAAGTAATTTCCTTACAGGATCGTTGCTAAAAATTTAGAGGGCAAGAACAGAACATGGAAATTGAAGTTAAGTTTTATAAAAACAATCAAAATTTCCGAAAAAGTTCTTGGTATGACAAGCAATATGCAGTTGGGGCAGAAGAAGCCAATATTTCAACGATTATATGAAGAAATTCATCACTCCTTACATCACTTAAACCTTCTAAAATTATTTTTATAAAACAATTTCCAGACCAAAATTTTACCCTCAAACATTTGTCCTACAGTTTAACCACAAACATATTTATTTATGCGTATGTATTATGTCGTTCTTCAAACAGGACTCATTGACCACCAAGTGCGACTGTCTTTTTGGAAAATACCAAAAAATGGACAAGTTCCATTTCACAAAATTAAAACACAAAAAAATATATTAACATTTTTCAATAACTTCATAAAAGGCGAAATATTCTTCCAATTTCATTGATATTTCGTTCAGTAATCCTTCGCCTCCTTCTTCTTTTGGTTTCACAAAATTCTTTCTTAAAAGAAAATAAAATTTTAAATGTTAAATTGCATCTGTTGTTTTCTTTGTACCAATTTTTTTTTGTTGTTTTGTATTTTATATGTTTTACTTTTCTTCTCTGTGTCATTTTCTTCTTATTTTCTTTAAAGGTTTAGTTGTGTTGCATTTTTAATTTCCTTTTTTTGTTATGAATTTGTTCCACTTGGTTGTGGCTTTCTTCTGCCAACCAAAGAATTTCAGAATATACAAAATATTTGTATGCTTAATGTTACAGTCTGTTGTTATCATCAGGCAGCATCGTTATTCATTCTTTAGAGGATGCATCTTTCTCAGTCAAGTCATGGCATGCAAATGTAGGAAATTTTTCATATATAACTAAAGTAAAAGAAGTGTTTGTGTGAGTGTATGTATAAAATCTACATGAGCTTGAATTGTGTGCTAAAGTATGCATGATAACCTTGTGTGTCACAGACCTCTGGGGCAAAAAGGAGATTAGTCTTTACTTGAACTACTAGAAACAGTGGAAAACAAAATTAGTCTTTACTATACATTTATCTTATATCTGATTATTAGATTTTAGTAGACAACGTTGTAGCAGCGTATTTTAAAAGGAAGTACCTATCAGTCGTTTAAGGAGGACCCTTGTGAGATTTGTGTCATGATTGTCATTCAAGATTAATACTTTCATTTTTTCTAAATCATTCATTTGATTTATACCACTGTTTAACTCGGACACATTCTGTACTTTAAAATAATGACTTTGACATTTTGTCCAAGTAGTTACCAGCCGGCTTAAATCATTAAAGTGACATCTTTATTGTCATTTTTACCTTGATTTTTTTTTCAAAATTTTGGTGAATAAAATAAAATATTTGAATCGAAAGAATGCGATGGTTAACACCGACTTTTCGCAGTTTAAAAATTGCATATCTGGCAAAACCATTTTGAATCCCAATATATTCATGCAATCCTCTGCTCTGCCATTATAAGTGCAGTAATGCCTACGATCTTAGTCTTAGTATTAATATTTCATATCAAAGAAATACTAACAGATATTATTCCCACTGACATGTGGAATCAACGTGATTGCCTCAGTAACCGATAGACAAGTTAGAATTTTTACCATATTCAGAATGTCTCCACAGATTAGTTTGATCTGGGTTATATTCCGTGTAAAATCTACACCAGTGCATACGTACATGATATTTAAACTTTCCAGTTCCATACAGTTCGAATTATATTTAAAAGAGTGGTTCCATCTGAGAAGGAGTTTAAAGGAAGGGCTAAATATAAAGCGATTTTAAGAAAATTTTACAAAAGTAAGACTTTAAATGTTCTGAAACAATGTGGTTCTTTATTTCTCATAGATTCTATACTACCAAATATTACTTTGAAGGCCATAAGTCTTAATTATATGTTAGAATTGTGATTATAATTGGTGAAATTGAGATAAATATATGCATAAATCGGTGTGCAAAAATATAAGAGGATCGGTCCGTAATTAAGCACAATTAAGAAAAGTAAATTATGCGTTGTATGGTACTATATGGTCGGACTGGACCGACTATAAAATGTTTACCTGTTACACATTTTGTCCTTTACTGTTTATTCTGTTTAATTCTAAACATTTTCAGGGAGTAATAGGAATGAATGTTGAGTAGTATAAAAACCGACTAACTAAAGTATTAATGCTACTAATCCCATTACGACAGCTGGCATAAAAAACGAACTACATATTGCAGAACCAAAAGCAACAACTGCAACATTAAAAACACCAACATGCGGCAAACATCATTGATGACAACTTTAAGTTGAGTTGAAATTAAAGATATAAAAACAAGAATCTTCATATTTTCTTTTTGTCTTATTTTATCGTCATCTTTAATGTCGTCTTTTACTTAAACTTTTGCAACTTGTAGTTGTTTACAATTTTTTTTAACATTTTCTGCTTCTTCTTATACTTTGAACATGCAACCGCATGTTGTCGATCTTAATAACATCCGTTTAAGCCGCAAGGCTTGTTGCTACTACTGCTACAACACTGTCTTATTGTTTATGTTGTTGTTATTATGTTGCACACCAAACATAATGTTTATAACAAAAATGAAATCTTGCTATTGGTATTGTTGCTACCACCACAACTACAACTACAACTTCACATTTTAGAATTTAATTTTAGTTTTTTGGTTACTTTTTGTTTTTGTTTTATTCTCTTTTCATTTCCTTATTTACAGTTGCTCGTTTTTTATAATTTTTATAATTTCACAGGCGGCAGGATAAACTACAAGAAGAAAATATAAAGAAATAAACATAAAACCAATAAGGAAAAGAAACATTGCAATGCACAGTGGGCCAGACTCAATAGTTATCAGGAAATTACTCTCTAAGTATTGATAAAACAGCGAGATTTACAGGAAATTTGAGATAAAGGTAACAAAAGGGCGTAACAAGAAAGAAGATCTTCATAGTTTATGCAGGAACGGATTTGTGAGGGCTTAGATTGGAGGTTCTCTTCAAAGTATTCGATTTTTTATATATTACAAGATCATTATGGTTCTATTTCATTTGTTTTAACGATCACAATTTCTGTGATCCAAAAATTATTCAATTCCGCTTCACTGTTAATCTTAGAGCAGGAAACAAACTATTTTCATCATCTACATCATCTTTATCAATTGTGGCATTTTAACATTTGTTCAAACTTCTGTGGAAGAACTCTTCCCATGCTGCCCTCTTTTTATACTATTCTCCAGCACAAGTGGTGAAAAGGGTATATTAACTTTGTCATTCCATGTGTAACACCTGGAAGAAATCATCTAGCCCTGTAAAGTTTTCTATTTAAAACCAGCAAAATCGGTTCAGTATATTTAGAGATATAGACCAATATCGAAGCAACGTCTGTATTTATGCAAATCAGAATGAATTTTTATATAATTTTAAGTTACATGTTCTTCATTACTATGCAAAAATTATTCAAATCGGTTTATTAAATTTTGCTGAAATATGCAAAATTTTGATACACTTCAAAATCTATGTGCTGTATGGATCGAGATAATTTTTTGAAATTTGCCATATATATTTATTTTGATACAATGAAAAATCCAAAGAATTACAATTTTGCTGGGGTCATTACTTGACCTGACCTTTATATAAGACCCCTTCCCGGAACTCTTAAATATGAACCGATTCTATTGAAGTTACAAATATTATTCTAGCTCTTATGAATATACTATAATTTGAATAATATCTAACCATATTTTGTTAAAGCTCCCATAAAATGTCCCTTCCCGAAAAACATATTTGAGCTTATGAAACATTTAAATAAAAGCCCCTTCCATTGAAATTTGGTACAATGATTTTTCTAACTGGGAAAACAGGTTTCGGTTTTAAGTTCGTAAATAATGTCCAATTCCATTTTTCTAACTCTCTTCAATATATATTATTAATCTTATCAATATAGGTCCATATTTCGCTATAGCTTCCACACACGTATTTAATTTCTTTGCCTCAATATTCCTTTTTAATAAAATGGGTCATTAAAATCTACAGGTCAGTACCAATATTTGTTGGTAATTTTAGAATATGTTGCCATATTTCATTGTATTTTTTATAGCGGCCTTTTTGCGTAATCGGCGTTTAAGCTGATAAACGAATAAGTTTTTTGGTGTAATATCTTTAACTCTTGTTAATTTTTGCATAATGTTAGTGGTTTAAGATTCGGCACAGCCGAATATAGCATTCTTGCCTGTTTTATTTTGTTTTGTTGAAAAAGGAACTAAAAGAAAACATGAAACCATCACATCATCTCTTAACATTTGTAAGATGACTAAAGATAATAAAAACATTCATTCATTCACTCACTCACTCACATACTCATTCATTCAATATTTCATTTTTTCCTTAAAGCTTTTCATCCATCTACTCAGCCAACCATAAAAATAAACCCTTTTGCACCATGTCTGCCTTATGTCCGTCTTGGCAGCCTTTTGAAGTTTTGTTTTATTTTATTTGTCGGTCTGTCTATATGTCGTTTTTCTTGATTACTTACTTAATTTTAAAAACTAATACCGCCAACATTCTTTAACTGTTGCTGTAGTTGTTGGTGCAGCCACTAATATTGCTTGATGTTCATTGATGATGAGGATAATGATGATGTGGTACTTTTTGTTATGTTTTGCAGCTTCTTCAACTGTATAACTGCGTGCTGCTGTCTTTAGTTTTGCTTTTAATGTTTTTAGTATTTTTAGCTTGTTGCCAATTTTATAAAAACCAAAAACCTCATTTGCTTCAAAAATATTTCTTGGCTTTTTGTTTAGTTTACTGAATGCAATATGAGGATTGCAAAAAATGTATATTTATACCCTACACCAGCATAGGTGGATAATGCGTTTGTGCTTAAGTTTGTAACCCACACAAAAATATTTTTACCACCACCTTTAAATACACCCTACTTCAGCATAGGTGGATGGGGTATAATGCGTTTGTACTTAAGTTTGTAACCCACACAAAAATATTGTTACCACCACCTTTAAATACACCGTTTGACGATGTCCGTCTGTCTGACCGGGTGGCTGGTTGTCCATGTAAACTTTGTGAACAAAATCCAGGTCGTGATTTTAGAAATATCTTGATGAAATTTGGCACGCATCATTATTCCCCAAGGACGATGCCTATTGAAATTGGTAGTAATGGGTTATTATTTCACCTAGCCCCCATACAAGTGTTCCTTCCGGAATATCTCTTGGTTCCCATACAAGCCCCCTTATATTTATTATAATCTCACATATTTGCTGGTATTGTGATAAAAATTGTTCATATTTAGTTAGTTTAAGTAAAAATCGATGTATGAAATTTTACGAGGATCGGTCCATAATTCCCTCTATCATCAGCCCAAAAAAAGCCCTTTTAAACAAATTCTATTTATTTATAAGTATCATAATATACTGTACTCTTAAGCACAAATAAAAAAATATATTGATTCGAGGGTCGATAATTAATTTTTGATAGCTACCAGCAAAATTCAACAATGTGGTGTTGGGTATTATTATGGCTTGACCGACTATAAATATTTGTATTTACATGAATTTTCGAGACCCTTTCTTAAATTGAAATTTCGTTCTTTCGTAAAACCTTATCCGTTTTTAATAGAGTTTCAGACAAATTGAAATTTGCACAGTGGGCAGATTTGATTTTTTTGGAAATAAATCTGTATCTTTTGATCGCCTTGATAGATTTGTATGAAATTTGATATAAATTGTCAATAACGAGTGAGTCTAAGTCCTATGGAATTTTTCAAAACAAAATTGAAACTAAACTATTCTGTGTAGTTAAATCTTTCGGGAAAATAAATACTTTATATGTTAAATAAGTGAAGACACATTTTCGAAAAACACACAAACATTCGTAACTTTTTTAAAGCTCATTTTTTTAACTTAACTTTGTTTCTTAACTCAGTAAAGAAATTTCAACGAGATCGAGGCAATAATTTTTGATATTCATTAAAAAATGCTTCAAGATTTTGCAAAATTTTGAAAGTTAAAAATTATTCGCAAATTGTTAGAGATATCACACGAAGGCATGTTTTTTAAGATCTCGTCAAGAGCTTTAAAACTGTAAATTGAATTAGAAACAAAATTTGGTTTAAAATAGTTTTATGTTCTCCCCTATAACTCCGCTTATGGAGCGGTCCATTGTATCAAATTTCATATAAATCCATCAAGGCAATCAAAAGCTACAGATTTATTTTCAAAAAATCGATTGTGCTCCATTGTGAATCGCTCATTTAACACAATAAATGAAAATTTCGTGAAGTAAATAAATGATCACGAATGGCAGGAACATGTTACCACTGTTCTTTAATTCTACCTCTCGAAACTCCCACCTTTCTCCGCCTGGAATTAACGTGATAACATATGTGGATAAATGTAGAACTACAGCGATGGACCATAGAGTAAATGGCATAGATTTTGTAAACGATGAATTTTGTGAATCACTTCGAACTACCTAAAATTCTTGGGGTTAAATGGATTGCCCAGTCAGTGATGAATCGTGATGGACTTTGCATTTAAAACCGCGAATCATCCCACATTATACAACTGAATCCTAATATGTCAAAAGGAAATCAGAACGATATTCATATATGATAGAATCAAATGACATTTACACATCGTGTAGTCTTGGAGGCCGTCTAGCGCAAGCAAAGGAGCAATCTACAGGAGTACTTCTGGCACAGATAGAAATAGAGCTGTCCCAAATAAATGTCCTGCATGTTAACAAGGATATTTCTTCAATTATATTTTACTTGCCGAGTTTTTTATACCTTTCACCTTTGCTTTTTTTCAGCAACGAACTCAATATTTAACGTTAAGTCGCATTTTTAAAAAGGCTTTCATAAGAGCATACAAAATTTTATTCAGATCACGAATAGTTTTCGCTTTTATGGGACAATTTTGAAAATTTCAAAATCAATTCAAAATATCGGTAAACTTGTCTTAAATCTATTAAGTCTCTAATCTTAAAGACTCTTCAAAAAATAGAAAAAATCCGGAAAAAAGATGAGGTACCTTCAGGTTTTGGCTATTAGCTGAAATATTTATGAACCAATTTTCCAGGATTTCAATAGAAAAATTCTCGAAAGCATGTTTAATTATTTGATATAAATATCATATATTTTAATTAAAGGTTGGCTTCATAAACTTGATTTCAACCGACACACGTACAGATGGATAGAAGGAAATAGGTCAATCAATTTCTTTTTGTATTCCGCTCTAGAATATATACTTTTGGGGATCTAAGTCTAAAATTTGGATATTACAAATGGAACGACAATCTTATATATATCCTTCTAAACTAGTCAGGTCAAAGATATCAAAATAATTAACACAATCGATATTACAGTTCCTACAACGACAACATCGTTGAAAAATATATGTGACACCAAAGTAATTATGTGCATCAGAACGAGCTATTGATATCGGGTTAGGCGTTCATAGAAATCTTTACAGACATAATTATTTCTTTAGGATAAAAATTTCCGGGAAAAGGATTTAAATGGAAGCAAAATATGGACCGATATTTAGCAAGTCGGTAATATGCATTCTTAAAAATTAATTTTCAATAGAGATGTTAATATGCGTGTTAAAAGCTCCACCACCACAAGTGGTGAAGGGTATATTAAGTTTGTCATTCTGTATGTAACGCCAAGAAGGAATCATCTCAGACCCAACAATCTATATATATTATTGCATCAAATCAAAAACTGAGTCGATTTAGCTATGTCCGTCTGTCCGTATGTCCGTCTGTCTGTTGGAAACATTCTCACGCCTAGAATAATTGACCAAATTCAATAAAACTTGGCCACATTGTTTGTTATTGTCCTAAGCAGTTTGCTATTTAAAACTAGCTATATCGGTTTATAAGCAAGGAAGTTATAGACCGATATCTGAAACAACCCCAAAATTTCGAAAATGAACTCTTATAATTTCTTCTAAAAATGTAATTGGACTTAAAAAAAATTAATTTTAGCATACAATTGCACGCGCTTCATCATCGTGCAAAAAATTATCAAAATCTGATTAACCGGAAAATAGTTATAGGCTATAATATGCAAAATTTTGATACACCCCAAAATTTTTGTGCCATATGGGCCGCAATTTTTAATATAATTTACTAAAATTTGTCAATTTTTTAACCATTCTTAATATACGTTATTAACATTGGTCCATATTTTGATATAGCTCCCATATAACGCCCCTTTCTGGAATAAAATTTATAGCTTACATTACTTTTAAATTTGAACCAAATGTTTTGAAATTTATCACAATTGATTTTCTAGCTATTTTAAATATATGTTATAAATTTTATTAACATGGGTCCATATTTTGATATAGCTCCCATATAAGTCCCCTTCCCAGAATATGATTTACAGCTTATAACACTTTTAGATTTGAACCATTTCTATTGAAATTTGACACAGTTAATTTTCTAGCTATTTTAAATATATGTTATATATTTTATTAACATATAAATATGTGTTATAAATTTTGTTAACATGGGTCCATATTTTGATATAACTCCATTATAACTCCCTTCCCGAGTAAATAAAGACCAATTCTATTGAATGTCGGCACAATTATTTTACTAACTGTTCTGAAGATATTATAATAATTTGCCCTATATCGGTCCAAATTTTCCTATAGCTCGCTTATAACGGGATTTCCCGGAAAACGGATTAGAGTTTATAAAACATTTAAATAAAGATCAATTCCATTAAAATTTAGCACAATGATTTTTCTAACTATAATCAAAGTATATTATAACTATAAACAATTCTGGTTCAAATTTTGCTGTAGCTCCCATATAAGACCCCTTCCCGGAAAATAAGTTTGGGTTTATAACAATCACATTTTTGGTTTTTATACGCTCCACAGTACAAGTGGTAGAGATAGAATATTATCTTTGTCATTCTGTGTGTAACGCTAAGAATAAATTATTTCAGACCCCATAATGTATATATTCTTGCATCAAGTCAAAATCTCAGTCGATATTCGTCAATCTCTTTGTCTGCTCACATCTACAAAAATTAACAGAGCTCAAAGAAATTTGGTAGAAAAAAGGCAGTTCAGTAGAAAAATTTTATAGCCTAAATTGTAACTAAATTGATGACTAATTAAGTATTTCAGTGTTATATACATTTGTGAGTGTATGTGTATTTATGGAACCTAACGTATTAACTTTACACGAATTTGTGGTGGAGGGTATTTAAGATTCGGCATAGCCGAATATAGCATTCTTACTTGTTTTGGGTTAATTTTTATATCAAAATAGATATATATTGCAATTTTAGAAATCAAGAATTTGATTTCATAATCATTTTGGGGGTTTCAGAATTTAAAACATTTTAGTCCATTACTTTTTTTTGTTGAACCGAATTAGATGAAATTTTGTGCGATGCTGAAATGAAGTTAAGTGATGAAATGCTTATAAAATTTCTTGTATGGAATTTTGAATTTATCTCAGATATCGGTCTAAAACTTTTTTTGTTAATGGACCGATATAACTGGTTTTAAATTGAAAACTGATAATGCCAACCTAAGTAATGCGAAATTCATCAAATATGCACAATTATTCTAAGGGTGAGACATACGGACAATTATTATAGGGGTATAACATGCATAGCTAAATTGACTCAAATATTTTTTTTAACTTTAATTTTGGATTACCAGAGTTCCCTTTAATCTGACATGAGTAGTCCTTATGATTATAATAATTTTGAATGGGATCTACATAAGAGGCGCTACGAAATGCCACTTAAAGTACTAAAAGTTTAATACAAAAGTGAATTCGTCATGGTAATATTTTGCTTATTATAACAAAACTAAGTTAAACGAGGGATGTTGCATAAATTTTCCTTTTCGCTATTTAAGTTAATGGTATTTGTTTATTTCTACTTTATTTTATTAGGACATAAATCACATTAGCTGCCACAAAAGTCTGAAGTCGAGAATATCACCTAGAAGATTTTGGGATTATAAAGAGGTTCTAAAAAACTTTAGTTTTATAGATGTACATTTTTTCTAAAAAGCTAAAGAATCATTATCATTGTCATTAATTGATCACAGTCATTGATTTTTTTTTTCTTATTTTCAAAACTAAAGTCAATTAAACATCATTAACCAATAAAGCATAACTAATTTCCATGAACTTTTAAAGAGTTTAAGAAAAATCTATTAATCAAATTCTGTCGTATAAAATGTTACTTGTGAACAAAAATTTTAATCAATAATCCCAGTTATTTACTTTCCATCATGTTTAGATTATTTTTCTTAGAAAACCTAATGATCCATTAAGTGCAGATGTAATGACTTGTTATCAACCTCATAAGTGTTGGTAAGAACTAGATACATACACCTGTATAAAAGTTATTCTATAGAAATACTTACCATGACTATAGCAACAAATTATTTGTCTAGTTTCGTTTTTTTTTTGTTAGTGCTACTGAAAATTCTGAAATAATGACTTAAATTTGCAAAAAATTAAAATGCTGTGTAATACAGATGTAAGTGTAAGGGAAGTAACAGTGGGACAAAAGCCAACTAGAACTGAAGTATAACTGAATTAGAACAGAACCAGAACTTAACTAGAACTGAACTAGAACTGAACCACAACTTAACTAGAACTGAAATAGAATTGAACTAAAACTAAATAAGAACTCAACTAGATCCGAACAAGAACTGATCTGAACTAGAATAGAACTAGTACTGAACTAAAACTGAACTAAAATTGAACTAGAACTGAACTAAGACTGAACTAGAAACGAATTAGAACAGAACCAGAACTGAACTAGAACCGAACTAAAACTGAACTAGAATCAAACTAGAACTGAACTTAAACTAAATTAGAACTTATCTAAAAGTGATTTAGAACTGAACTAAAACTAAATTAGAACTTAACTATAACTGAACTAGAACTAATCTGGAATTGAACAAGAACTAAATTATTCTATAAAACTTTGAGTATCGCTATATTATCCCACTGCATCATAAATACGTCATTGTAATTTACTATACTCAATATTAAGTCCACACGTAAAGTACTTGTTCTATTACATACCATGCATACATGTTGCAATATTGAATTGTCACTTGCATCTTGTTGCACCGTCCCTTCCATATAAGATGACAAACGATTACTTAATGTTATGGTTGTTGTAATTTAACAAAACACGTGCATCAAAACATGTTTCACTACAGAAATTTCAAAATATTTAATACACATTTTTCTGTCTGTTTAATGACAATAAAGTCATTAGTTCGTATAAAAAATGCATAAGTGGGAAAAATAGCAATTGTTAATATAAATTCTTGAGGTTAAAAAGGTTTTTGAAAATGTAATCATGTAATTGCAATTAAATAGTTTACGAGGATTGTGAGATAAGGAAATGGATTTACATAAAAGCCATTAAAAGTAATAAAGAAAGCACTTCTCACAAATACTGTGAAACATGTAAAATATACAGTAAATTTTTAAAGTATTCATAAGATGGATCCCTTCAGTGTTTTGATAAAAAGACAAATATTTAGAATAGAAGTTGAAAGTGTTGGTTATTAAGGATAAAAAGAAGTAAAAGATGCAATATGCTGAAAGGAGAGAAAGGTCTGACCAATATTATTGGTTTTTTTGCTTTCCTTATTGTTTGACCTTGACACAGTAAGAGACTCTGCCTCTTCCTTCATCTCGTCAGGGCAACTATAACAGAAGTTGCAAGACATAGCACAATATCTAGTTATAGTTGATATCTGCAATATTTTTGGATGTTGTTAAAAATGTGGCTCAAGAGCTTCGTAAACAAAATTATAAGCAAACAAATAGCAAATTGTACATACGAGGGTTCTTGCTTAGCATCTCGTACTCTGAAAATTTATTTGAGATGCTTGAAAACATGGTTGAAGAATTGTAAATTAAAAGTAAATGAACTGGAAGTTAAGCATGTCACCTAGAAGCGAAAACTGTTCACCTGTTGCGTTAATAATGCCAACATTTCTTAGAGTGATTATATTCCATACCTCGATCTTCATCATAGAAATTATGAGTCTTCATAGCATTAGCATTTAGTCAGACTCTATAAAAACGTTTTCAGAAAAAATATTGACAATTTTAAGGAAACACAATTTTAAATTCTACGAAACATAACCAGCAACCAATGACATTGGGAATGACAATCGAGAATTTTATTTTGAAAGAGGTATTCGAAATGCAGAAGTCAATTAATTTCAATGATTTCTAGGTGAAACTTTATATTCTAAAATTTCCTTTACCCGGCTTTTCGAAATATCTCAACGGTAATGCTGCATGGGTTCATGTCCTTCACATATTTGCAGCAAATAGCCTGACTGAAGATACGTAACATTTCATCATTATTCAAATGCAAAGAAATATGATCGTATTTTAATTGTAGCCGAGAAATGTTGAAGGGTTTTTTTAGCATCATACTGTTATTCGTTGCGCAAAATGATGTTTTTATACTCTACCCCACCATAGGTAGTTGGGGCATAATGCATTTGTGTTTAAGTTTGTAACGCACAGAAAAAATATGACTATTACTACCGTTCGACTCAGAATCACTTTCTGAGTCGATTTTACAATGTCCGTCCATTCTTCCGTCTAGCCGGCAGGACAGCCAACCCATGTAAACATTGTGAACAAAATACAGGCCGCTGTTTTAAAGATATCATAAAGAAATTTGTCATTGGCCATTTTTTGCGCCTATTGAAATCGGTGATGATGGGTCTCTTTTTTCTCTTAACCCCCATATTTAAGGTTAAAAAGGTCATAAATACAAATCAATTTTTATGTAATTTGGCACAAATTATTTTTATAATATTCCAAAATGATGTGCCAAATTATATGAGGATCGGTCCATTATTTCTCATAAGTCCCATACAACCCTCTTTCAAATATCACTTTGAAGGGCTTAAATCTCACAAATACGTTGGTATTGTAATAAGAATTAGTAAAATCAAGACAAATGTAAGCAAAAATCAATGCGCGAAATTTTACAGAAGTCGGTCTATAAATTCTTCTATCTCCCATGTGAAGCCAACAGAAATAATCCTTTTAGAACGTATTAATCCCACATGGATGTTGGTTCCAGTATAATATACTGACACTTAAGCATAAATTAAAAAATATTTTAAACGAGGGTGGTTCATTAATTTTTGGTATCTTCCACATATAACCAAAATGTGGTGCAGAGAATTAAATAGTCGGGCTAGATCGAGAAGAACTTCTTACTTGTTTATTATAACTTGTTAAATTCAGATCACGTAATCCTGGGAACTTACATTAAAGCAATCAATAAACTTCTTACTACAATAATATAACTACTGGTCCGAAGTTTTTGATCAATATATTTTCATAATCATTGACCCATATATAATCCTTTATTCCTTAACCGTGTAAATCTGTATTAATGTTAATTGAGCAAAATTATTTATTTAGCAAAATTTAAAACTAACGATTGAACTGAAATCTTTCACAATTACTTCAAATAAAGAGTAAATATTTGTATGGGACCTATTAGAAAAATTTATCCGATAAGCTTTGTCCTTTAACCTGTAGAGTGTTCACAATGATTGTTTTTTGTTGCCCATTTATATGCCAAAAATTTTTGATGCATTTATTTTTTATAAGCTTTCTTTCTACTTCCGAAAGCTCAAAGCTCCACAATTGTATATATACAATTGGTTCAAATTAAGAGTTATGTGGGAGCTAATGTTAAATAATGACTCCAGCATAGTCTACTTTGTTTAAGTATATTATTGTATAAAAATAAATGTAAATGGCGAATTTCAGAAGATTATCTTCAAAATTGCGATCTATAGGACATACAGATTTTAGGGTGTATCAAAATTTTGCATATTTTAGTCTACAACTTTTTTCTATTTAACCTATTAAATGAATGAAGCACATATAATGATATGGCATAGTCAAATTCTTGTTTCAATCCAATTTCTTTTTGTAGGTAAAATTAGAAAAATTATTTTTAAAAAATTTGAGGTTGTCTCAGATTTTGGTAATGAACTGATATAGGCGGTTTCAAAAAGAAAACTGCTTATGAAAACAAATACACGTGCCAAATTTCATTGAATTCGGACAATTATTCTAAACGTGCGAATGTTTCCAACGGGCAGATGGACATAGCTAAATTGACTCAAATTTTGATAGGACTTTTTGGGTTTTTCATGATTCCTTAGTGTAACACACGTAATGATAACTCCAACACCACAAGTCATCATTACTTGTGGTGGTGGAATGTTTAAAAAAAGAGTTAATTTAAAAAGTGTTTCCAAACTTCTCAGCGTTATCATGTTATTTCTCAAAATTTGCCAAATATTCATTTTAAGATTTAACTTTTATATTTTCTCCAATTTCCCAATTATCTTTAAAATTATGTATAATAAAACTCTTTTTTATTTCACCGAAATTATTTCTACTTTAAACTTTTAGCCTTTTTCCAACGAAAAAACAATAGAAACTGCAAAAAGAAAAAAAAATACTTGAAAATTTTCTCACCCATCAAGACACTCCCAACAGGTGTATGACGAATGAGGCAAGATGCCATGATACTTGAAAAATTGAAAAATGAAGAAGAAGAAAAATATATTATAAAATACACAAAATCAGCAACATCATCAACCTCTTCTTGAGCTGGTGATTCTCATCTAAACAAGTAGTACTTGTGGTAACAAATCACAACTTGACTTTTACTTTTTCTCTTGCCTCGATTTGTCGCTTCTATAACTTGTACTTAGTTGTTTTGTTTTGTTGTTGTTGTTGCGTGTTTTTTATTTAATTTTTATTTAAAATTTGTTTTTGTAATTTTGTTATATTGCAGTTTTGTTCAGAGCCAAGTATGACAACTCGTAAAAATGTAAACTCTTTAACCTTTATGCGCCTAGAGGCCATATAGACTTGTGTGTGTATGCATAATTTCATGAGTTTAATATACGAACATTTATGTGTGTACATGTGTGTTTAAAACTTGCATGTATGTAATTGTGCAGTAAGGTAGGTAAGTGTAGTAGTTACATTTTTTTATTCTATGTACATATAAATATAAGTAGTTGTGTATGTTTGAACATGTGTGACACCTTCATTTTACTACCACTCTAAAGGAAGTGTCAATATAGCATGAAAGACTACAAAAAATATGGAATGGTTTGTAGAAAAAAAATAAACTAATACCAGTGTCTGAATGTTGCACGAGCAAACAACATGCAACATACACATTCTCATATTACTTGAATTCTTTCCACTTTTGCCGCACCTCCCTTGGCTTATGCTAGAAATACAAACACTTTAAGCCAACTTGACCTTCAACCATGGAGGTCACAAACAATCAATTACAATTTTCCAACTACATACACATTAACAAACATGTGTTTGTATGTAAGAAAGTACAACTAGCTTTAAGTGATGTGAGTAAAGGAACCAATTTGTAGGATACTGACACTGAAGTTTGAGTTGTCTGCTAAGTATTATATTACTTTTGAGCTATTGATGGTGTTGAAGTGGGTGCTATGGAATATTCTTTACAAGATAATGTTGTTTATATTAATCCATCGTGGATTCTTCATATATTACGAATTTATAACTTATGTAAAATTTAAAAAATGACTGATATTACTTTTGTATAATTACAACACAGGAATTTCGTGTACATAATTCCTTAATTTCCACAAATCAACGTCTCTAATTAAAAAAAATGGATCTTCTGAATTGCTAAAGCTGGCCAGAAACCCCTATATGCACTACATTCGATGTCGTCAGTGATAACTATTCGATTAAGAATTTTCATTATTAATTTGATATGATATTTTTGCAACTTTAGAGATGTACGACGGGAGAAGTATTTTTTGTGGTTATAAATATTGTTTCGATAGAATTCTTATTAGTTGTAGTGTTTTCACAGATATACAATATTCTAATTTTAGGTTGTATGATTCCCGTGCTCTATCCCAAAAGATCCATGCAAAAAATTTCATATCAAATCATTTTTTTTCGTTTTTGGAGTTTTTCTCTGATATAGGAATACAACTCATTTTTGATTAAATTTTGGCCAAAATGTAAGATATCTAGGTCCATGGAGAAGGGTACTACCACTTTATAAACTAAATTTTTAATGTCGTACATTGGGTATTTCTCCCTAAATTTTATACAAAAATATATTCATTTAATTAGATACCAGTTCACTTCAAGAACACTTTTAACAATAATTCTCATTTAGTTTATAATAATTTTTACAATTTCTACAGTTATTTTCTTATATTACTATATATTTCATATTATGAAATTGGATTCGCGATTTGCTGATTTGGTTGACTCTTTCCCCTTTGTGTACTGTTCCAGTGGTTTTTAAAACAGCAACTTCGCTTCACTCTTTTAACACAGCGAATTCACTCGACTCTTTCAATGGTTTTTAAGACAGCAACTTCGCTTCACTCTTTTAACACAGCGAATTCACTGGACTCTTTCAGCATTGATTTTCGGATGACTTTATGTTATTCAGAATTTTTGTCTTTAGTAATTTAACAATATAATTAACAATCCGATTATATACCATCCAGTATTATTCAATCGTTTAACTGCCACTATTAGAAACCGATGTTTGAATACCACTCTCCAGTCATTATTGGAAACCTGTTCTTAAACATTTCACAAGCCAGTATTGGAAGACGAAGTATACGACTGATTTCAGGAAATCAAATAAAGAGAATTTTGTTCTTTCTTAAGGTTCTTATGTAGCGTAAGTCGACCTTAGAATCGACTGATCTATCTTAGCCGAAAACTGATTTTTGCTGAGAGTTAGAGGAAATTATGGACCGATCCTCGTATTATTTTGCACATAGATTTTTACTTATATTTACTTTAATTTAACCAGTTATTATCAACGTAAATGTCAGATTAATGCCCATAACTGTTACTAGGAAGGGGGTTTGTATTGAACCTATGAGAAATAGGGGACAGACCCTCACATATTTCTACAAATCGTTTTAGAACATTATACAACTTACTTGCACAAAAATCACTTAATGCTTAAGAGTTTCATGATCTTAAAATCCATTTCCGGGAGGGAAAATTTTGTGGAAGGTGATTGATCGAATACTGGATCGAATATGGCCAATTTTAATAGGATTCATTCTTAGGCCAAAATAATAATTCCCAACATTTACATGAACAGCCAGCCGGACAGACAGACGGACGGACGGCCGTAATTATATCGACACAGAAAATTATTCTGAGTGAGACAGTATATTCATACACAATTTATTTGCATGTTACAAACATCAGCACAAATGCATAATATATCAACCATAGATTTTATAAAATCCCTTAAGGAGAATTAATTGCCTTTTGCTGAGATCTTCTGTGATCGCTTTGAAAAAAATTAAAATTCAGGCATTCTTTCCGTCATACAAAATTTTGTCTTCAATTCGTATCGCTTTTAAACGTTGTGGCTGTGTCAATCCCAATAATAGTTCCTGTGTGACTTCCATTACGTAGAATTTTGAAGATCACTTGACATTCGCCTGCAATTATGAATATTTTTCCTAAAATTGATCATTTTCAGTTGGTCACATTAATGTTAATCCCTAAGTTGAGTAAAAAAATCCAACCAACTTTGTTATCACAGCAATCTGGTATATTACATTTGGATTTAAACACAATGTCTGTCCCATCTTAAAGCAGCAATTGTTGTCCGTCTGCTTAAGTGTTTTTATACAGTTTATTTAGAGGTAGAGAGAATAGGCCGCAATAGCGGTATGAGAGGTAAAAATGTTTCATTCACCTAAGTTTATTGTTTGTAAAGTTAACATTTATTGTGGTTCTCTGGTATTGTTGGTATATTGTTAGTTTAACTCTTTAATGGGTTGCTGCAGGTTAATTTTCCAAACAATATGACAGAAATATAAACAAGCATTATTGTTAGAGTTACGTAGTTGACTAAAGACCATTTGACCAAATGACAGTCAGTTAAACTAAACTAAATGAAAGACTAAGAGACGGGTAAAGTAAAAGAGAGAGTTGCAAGTATTTTCAATTGCAGCAAGAAAATAAACGTGGAAGAGTGAATGTATTTTTTTCTAAAACATACAATTCCATTAGTTTTAAATTCAATTTATAATGATTATTGCGTCCATGATGACGTTGGTTCATGATGATTATGATGATAACAATAAGTAAGTTTTTTTTCCTTTGTGTATTCTAAGGTCACATTATGTGTCGAAATGTGTGTTTAAAACTTTGTATATTTATTTATGTATGAGTGGTATGTTGTGTGTATTTGACAGAGGTCTTGGGTTAATACCATGTAGTCCAAACATTTAAACAACGAAATTAATTGAAAAAGTTGTAGGATTAAACTTCCTTTTGTGGTTTCTTTCTTTTTTTTTGCTTCTTTCTTTGGATTTTAAATGACTTTGCTGCATTTAAATCGTTTAACACTCAGAGAAATAATGTTTATCATAACCGAAAATGGAACAAGTTTTAACCAATTTTTCTATAACAATGTTTACAGATTACTCGAGTTTTCACTATCGGAAATATTTAACAGTCTTTCTGCAACATTGAAGGTAGGTTCTCTTAGGTATGTCCTCTTAGTGTAGAATATCTCGGCCGGAACCTAAAAAAGATGTTTAAAATGCAATACACTAAAGTCCCAATATCGATTTACGTCGCTTTTTTAAGAATTGAAAAATTGTTTTGCGTCGTTCCAATTTCGACCACCACAAGTGTTAATGAGGGTATACTAATTTTGTCATTCCGTGTGTAATGCCAAAAGGAATTGCACCAAATCAAAATCTGAGTCGATTAAGCTATGTCCGTCTGTCTTTCTACACAATACAATGAAATTTGGGTTTAATTTGGGTTTTAGCTATATCGTATACATTAATTTTAACATACAATTGTATATACTCCATCATGATACAAAGTTACAGTTACAGGCTATAATATGCAAAATTTTGATACACATCAAACTCTGTGTGTCATATGGGCCGCAATTTTTAAGAAAATTTACTGAAATTGATACATATACTTATTTAATACAATAATAAATCCAATCCAAAGAAGCCATATTGTTCTGGGATCAGCTCCCATAAGGCCCTTCCCGGAATATGATTTATGGCTTAAAATTTAAATTTGAACCAATTCTTTTGAAATTTGGCACAATTAGTTTTATAACTATTTAAATATATATTAGAAATGTTATTAACATGGGTCCATATTTTGATATAGCTCCTATATAATACCCCCTCCCGTAAAACCGTCTCGGTCCATATTTTGATATAGCTCCCATATCTGGCCCCTCACTGATAGCAGCAA
Source organism: Cochliomyia hominivorax (assembly GCA_004302925.2). Classification (NCBI taxonomy): domain Eukaryota; kingdom Metazoa; phylum Arthropoda; class Insecta; order Diptera; family Calliphoridae; genus Cochliomyia; species Cochliomyia hominivorax. Next base: position 75,419,071 of record PYHX02000413.1, on the reverse strand, counting down.
ATAAAGAAACTAGTAACGTTCTGTAGATACAATATTAATTTTCCCTATATCGGTCCATATTTCCCATAGCTGCCTTATAACGCGCTTTCCTGGAAAGCGGGTTGAGTTATAAAACATTTAAATTAAGATCATTTCCACTGAAAATTAGTATAATGATTTTAACTATAATCAAAGTATATTAAAAATAGCTCCAAGACCATTTCCATTGAAGTTCAACACTATTGTTTTTTTGGTACTTCTTTGGCGAAGATCGGTCCATATATTAAACTCTCTTCAGCATATGAATCTAGTTTAATGTTTATCAAGTCACATTTGGTTATGGCACCTTTATAATCCCACTTCCCGGAAATAGTTCTTAAATTATGAACCATTACATCGAAATTCAGACAACTAGATAATTGACTTCTATATACGAATTTAAATTTCTTGAAATATTGCCTTTCATGTGGAAAATTCTTTCTTACATTATTATTACCCTCCACCACTACAAGTGGTGAAGAGGTATATCAACTTGTCCATTATATGTTGTAACGCTTAAAAAGGAATAATCTAAGTGTATATATATTCTTGCATCACATCAAAATCTGATTTGATTTAGTTATGTCCATTCTGACTCTGTGAGTTTGCATGTGCGTTAATGTACATATACGAAACGTAGTAGTTTATTTATTCTTAGTCATTTGTCGTGGAGGTATGAGATTTGATATAGCCGAATATAGCATTCTTACTTGTTTTTCGTTTAAAAATGTATCTCTTTATTTTTTTAAACAAAATTGTTTCTCTAAGTGTAAAAATTGCACTTAAAATGCTTCAACTTGCGGCTTCTTAAGAAATCGAAACCTTGAAAATTTTTCTGTTTGTTGCCATCGTCTTGTCCCTGGGAGATTTGTCAAAGTTTATAAAGTTTTAATTGTCTGCGAGAGTGTCAAGTTTTCGCCTTAAATTCATCGGATGTTCGTACATAAAGAGACCAAATAAGTTAAAAACTACTCAATGAGTAGATAGAGTTGAGCTTACAAACGAATGACAAATAAAGTCATGTCAGATTTTTGCAGAAGTTTATTTTTTTTTCTTGAAACTTAATTATACAAAGTTTATTTATAAAGATATTATTAAATTTTTAATAATGTTTATTAAAAAATGAAGAAACTTAAATAAAAATTATCCAGAAATTATATAAATTTTTGAAAAAAAAATTAAACTTTAAATTTGATCTGTAATCTGAACAAGTAAGAATTCTATATTCGGCTGTGCCGAAAAATTAGCAATATTCATAAATTTAGTTACATATATTGAAAACATTTAGATAAATGTCTGAAATTCGATAAAATTGGTACA
>PYHX02000413.1:75370690-75417633 GCA_004302925.2 Cochliomyia hominivorax | reverse complement strand
CAGATATCGGTCTATAACCTTTTTTCTACCAAACCGATTATACCGATTTTTTTTAGTTAAATTAGTTCAGATTTTTATTTGATGTAAGAACATTTATACTTCTGGGTATCTTCAAGATATAACCTCATCAACACTTGTGATGTTGGAGGAAATAAAAACAATTGTACCAAATTTCAATAAAAATGTTTCAATGTGATTAAACTTTGTGATAGAACCTTAAATGAAAGCTATATTGAAATTTGGACTGATATGCGAGAAATTAGAAACTTCATGACTGTTAGAGGTTTTCAATAAAATTGTTTCGTATATAAAGTTTATACGCACAAAACGGTATTCCGTAAAGATGCATAATATGTGAGTTACAGCAAAATATAGAGCGATATTCGTCAAATAAGTCATATTCAGGATTCGTATTGAAGTGTTTTATAAGCGCAAATTTTTTTCGGAAAAGGGTCTTATATGGAAGCTAAAGAAACATAGTCACGAGATAAGTCAAATTGATAACATATATTTAAGATAGTTCAACAACAATTGCTCCGAATTTCTAAAGGATTTGTTGGCTTTTAACAAAATTTAGATCGATATGGGTCCAATCAATAACATATAGTCAGGACAGTTGGAAACAAATTATGCCAAATATCAAATGAATTTATCTATATCTAAGAACTTAAAACAGTGTTCTCGGAAGGGACCTTGTATGGCACCCATTGACAAAATGTGGACCGATATTGGCCACATTAATAACATATGCCTATTTTCAGTATCCAATATTTAAGAGTTTTATAAGCCTAAAACTTATTCCGGTAAGAGGCCTTATATGAGAATTAAGTCAAGTGTTCGACCCCGCTTAATCTAGTTTTTCATGTTCTTCATTCAAGCGACCTGTAAATTCTGGTCTGGTTTCATTTCTAACAATTTTGAATCTGCCCCATTGTATATATAAATATTATTTAAAATTAATTTGTGTGTATGTATTTAATGTGAGATTATTTCAAGTTATTTGACGATTTGTCTGAATGATACTTTCTGATTTAAATGGAAGATAACAAACCACACACATACACATTATTATAGTCTCTCTTAAATAATTAATTTTTTCCAATTTTAAATTGAAAATGTCAAAATGTAATAGATACTTTTAAAAAAATAATGATAAGGGAAGTAGAATAGAATTAAAACGACAGGCTGAAGATTTTCCTGATCATATAAGTGGGATGCAAAGATTAGAGCAACAATTTATCTGGAAGTATTTTGTCTTAAAGAAGAATTACAACAGGTTAAAATGTTATAGTCGGTCGAGCCCCGGCTTTATAATGCCCTACACCACATTGTTTCTTGTAAATAACTAAAACCAAAAACTTATGAACGGCCCTCGTATAATTTTCTAATTTATGCTTGTGCGTGCAATAGATTATTATGATACTAACGTTTATGTGAAATTTATGCGTTTTGAAAGGATTTTTTCTAGAGGGTTATATAGGAGTTAGAAAAATTTATGCACCGACCTTCATATAATTTCGCACAGCAGTTTGGCTTATAATTATCTTAATATAACTTATCTTATAGGTTTATGTGTGATTTATGAGTTTCAAAGTGATATTTGCACATCGTTTTGGAATACAACAACATTTTTTTCGCTCAGTTTAGTTAAAATCGTTTTGTATTTAGAAATTTTATGGACTGAAAATTATGGACTATATTAATAGTCCATTATTTCATATAGGAGGCCAAGGTATATTCCAAATTTCATTGAGATATCTATAAAACTGCAACCTGTACATAGCGAACAAGTGAGCTGGAGGGACGGACATGGCTAAATTGACTCGAATGGTATACTTAAAAGTGGTGGTAGGACTATTTTTCTGTCCGTTACAAACAACTACACCACTTATGGTGGTAGAGGGTATAATAAGAACGACGGAATTTAGCTGTAAAAACGGAATTGAGCTGTGTATCTTTTAAAATTTTCGTCCCTTTTATACCCTCCACCACCACAAGTGGTGAGGGTATATTAAGTTTGTCATTCGTGTGTAACGCCAATCATCTCAGACCCAACAATGTATATATTATTGCATCAAATCAAAAAACTAAATCGATTTAGCTATGTCCGTCTGTCTAGAATTGTTTGCTATTTTCCTAAGCAGTTTGCTGTTTAAACCCGATATAACGCTCCTTCCGGAAAACCGGTTTGAGCTTATAAAACAATCAAATAAAAACTAATTCCTTTGGAACTCGGTACAATGCATTTTAACTATTTTTAATGTATATTTTAAGTTAAACAATCTCGGTCCATATTTGATATAGCTCCCATATCAGGCCCCTCACCGAGAACAGTTTTCAGCTCATAAAACGATTAAATAACGACCAATTCTATTGAAATTCGACACAATTATTTTGCTAACTGTTTTGAAGATATATTTATTTGCTTTATATCGGTCTAAATTTCCCTATAGATCCCTTATAACGGGATTTTCCGGAAAACGGGTTTGAGTTTATAAACATTTAAATAAAGATCAATTCCATTAAAATTTAGCACAATGATTTTCTTAACTATAATCAAAGTATATTATAAATATGAACAATCTTGGTCCAAATTTTGCTGTAGCTCCCATATAAGACCCCTTCCCGAAAGCAGTTTTGAGCTTATAACAAGCATGTTTTTTGTTTTTATGCGCTCCACAATACAAGTGGTAGAGAGATAACTTTGTCATTCTGTGTGTAACGCTAAGAAAGAATTATTTTTAACCCCATAATGTATATATTCTTGCATCAAATCAAAATCTCAGTCGATTTTCGTCAATCTCTCTGTCTGCTCACATCCACAAAAATTTAAAGAGATCTATAGAATATATGTATATCTATGGAATCTAACGTATTAACTTCACACGAATTTGTGGTGGAGGGTATTGAAGATTCGGCATAGCCGTATATAGTATTCTTACTTGTTATTATTTGCATTTTTGGCATTGGACTTCATGAAATTTCGGTGATTCGGCTTAACTAAGGAAATATCAATATTTTTTGTAAAAATTTCGGATAAAGAAGTGAAATTTGGAATGAAAGAATTTTAAAAATTCATCACCTGCACTTCTATGAAATTTTATAATGAAAATGTAAACAGTGTTAAACTAAAGCAAAACTAATTGATCGCTATTATTCACGCATATTTCTTTATTAAACGGGAAACAGCAGAAATTTATAATTGTAAACAATTCAAAAAGTGTTTATTTTTGGCAAATTTAACCTGTGAAGACTTTTGTTCCATAAATCATCTTTAGGTGCGACTTTATTTTTCAGAATACCCTTTTTGTGCGACTTTTCGAAAAATTGCAAAAATAACCCTGCTTACAGACAATCAATTTGTCGCTCGCTTGCTTTTAATACATTTCCGTCTTCGTCTTTTAAACACTCCATTTTTCCAACTTCTGTTTACTGTAAAGAGTTAATTTATAATTTTTAACTAACTCATATGAATTAATTAAATATTATCTTCAAAATTTAATCATAAAAATTAATTAAAATGAATAAACATGATTGTTTTGTAATAATGGGAATTTCCTATAAAAATGTTTATTTATTATTGACGTCATTGAGCTGCGCAAATCTCATTTCTTTTTTGTGTAACCAATATCAAATTTAAGTAATAAATTAAAAAAAAATCATATCATTTGCAAAAAGAATAAAAAACATTGCCAAGTGCTGTTCACCAGACAGTCTGATGACTGCAACAATGATTTTGTCAAAGTCAAAGTGCACTGATCCATAACTGTCAAGTATTTAAACTCTTTAGCAATAATTATTGTAACTCATGTGGTCTGAAATTAAAAAAAAAATTAACATCAACGGAATTGGATAAATTTATTTTGTTTTGTTTCTGTTATCAGTTATCAGTTATTTGTGCAAGTGTTTATTTAAGCCTTTTCAAATGTGCGTTGTTCTGTGAAAAAGCGTAAAGAAAAAGAGTCTTATATATTGAGGTGTTATTTAAATCCCTCGTTAAGATTTTTGTTTAAATTATTAAATTTCAATTAACTTTTTGTTCTGATATAGTTCAGGTTCTTGTACAAGTTCTAGTTCAGCTTAAAGTCCAGTTTATACTTCAGGTTCTAGATCAGGTTCTAGTTCATGTTTTAGTTCAGTTTTTAGTTCAGGTTCTAGCTAAAGTTCTTGTTTCAGGTTCTTCATCGGGTTCTAAATTTGGTTTTCGTTCAGGTTCTCGTTCAAATCCTAGTTCATGTCCTTGTTCTAGTTCAGGTTCTAGTTCAGATTGTTGTTCAATTACTAGTTTAGGTACTAGTTCTAATTCATGTCCTTGTTCTAAATCAGCTTCTAGTTCAGGTTCTAAATCAGGTTATTGTTCAAGTTCTAGTTCAGCTTAAAGTCCATTTTATACTTCGGGTTCTAGATCAGGTTCTAGTTCATGTTTTAGTTCAGTTTTCAGTTCAAGTTCTAGCTAAAGTTCTTGTTCAGGTTCTAGTTCAGGTTCTTCATCGGGTTCTAAATCAGGTTCTTGTTCAGGTTCTCGTTCATGTTCTGTTTCAGGTTCTATTTCGGTTCAAGTTCAGGTTCTGGTTCAGGTTCTAGTTCAGCTTCTAGTTCATGTTCTGGTTCAGGTTTTAATTCAGGCTCTATTTCATGTTCTAGTACAGGTTTTAATTCAGGTTCTATATTAGGTACTATTTCAGGCTCTAGTTCTGATTCTGGTTCAGACTCCAGCTCATATAATTTTCAGGCTCAGTTTAGGTTCTAGTTCAGACTCCAGCTCAGGTTATTGCTCAGGTTCTAAATCAGTTTAGGTTGTAATTCAGGTTCTAATTCAGGTTCGAGTTCACGTTCTAGTGTAGATTCTAGTTCAGGTTTTAGTTCAGGTTTACTTTCTGTTATAGTTCAGATTGTACTTTAGATTCTAGTTCAATACCACATATATTTTATCCACTATTTAACCGAATTCTTAAGACCCTTTAGAAATCATGAAATTTTCTTTATACAGTTGTTTATATCTCTGGCACTGAATTCATGCATAAATTGTATATGGAATAAAATCACAGTTTTTTAATAAAACCAGGACTTTTTTAATTAAAATTGACAAGTTTGGACAGATTTGTGTTTTATTTTATTTTTGTGGTTGAAGGTTTTCTTAGTTTGTTTTCTTGTTATTTACATTTAATACTTTATGACAGGGAACATTATGAATGATGAGAGTGTATGAACATAAATTACATAAAAGAAGATTAAATATGTTGTCATCTTTTTCTTCTTCATTTTTTATTTGGGTTTGTTCGTTTCTCAAAAGGATCTCTAAACAAGTTTCATTCATAACATGTATCTTTGCTTTTGCAATCAACTCTTATAATTTCATGCATATCAAAATTTAATGAAATCTTCTTTTGGAAAACTATTTTCATGGAATTTATCAAAACGTAATTTGGTTAGATGACAACAAGGAAGTGGTCTTGTAAAATACAGTGGTTTAGGTTGAATGTAGGGAGAAGCTGAAAGAGACCTAATACTTATTTTTCTGAAGGCCAGTGTAGTGCGGACATGATTGTCCGCACTACACTGTTATCAATTCTAAGTAGAACTTTCATTATCATTGGAAATTACACAGTAAACCATTTGTAGGCAGTAAATGTTCAAAATGTGATGTAGTGTATTAGAGATGATGATTTAACATTACCGCAGGAAGTAAATGTTTTATAGTATTTATACTGTTAATGAAAAAAGTCGTATTTCATTGATCCAAAAGAAATGAATTATATTTAATGGACTCAAAGGGGTTTTTTGTATTAATTGCTAATTGTATCGAATTAGATGATCACAAAAGACGAGCACTGAACATTTATTTGGAGGAATAATTAACAAAATAATTGTCAGAATATTCGACGAAATTATAATTAGAACTGATCAGTATAACAATGCGCGATTCTAAGATCATTCCGAAACTTTTACGACAATAATGGATGGAAAGTTTTCACCATCACTATAACTCAGACTCATATTCCTACATCGTAGCTTAGAACGATGCAAGTCGCTTTTACTAAAAATATATTTAATTTCAGATTGGAGAATGATAAATTATCTTGATTTTTTCTTAGTCTCAAAATTGTAATTGCATTTTTTGACGCGAAATCCATGTGTAACCAGAAATGGGAAAACTGTGTGACTCACGCTGGACATAAAAAAAAAAAGAAATTTCATCAAGTCTGGAAAAAATTTGTTGCTTAATTTCAGTAACACTCGTAATTGTACATTCCACCACAATTGGTTATGAGGTTGTAATAACTTCGTCATTCTATATTAAATGCCTAGAAGGAGACATTTAACACCACGTGTAGAATATACATACTTGCATCAAATAATCCCCATGCGTTGAATAATTGTTGAATTTCGGCCACGTTGTCTGCTCTTATCCTAAGCAGTTTCCTATTTAAGAAATGTAATCCGTCTAATAACAAAGAACTTATATGTCGATATCTGATACAACCACAAAATTGAAGACAGAACATATTTGAATTTCTAACAAAAAGTAAATAGATTTATGTAGACACCTTCATCGGAAATTGGAAAAAATGAAGACTAAAATATGAAAAATTAAGAAACATTTCAAAATCGGGGTCTTATATAGGTCGACATTTTGAAAATTATTATTTTAAATTTTCCACATATGCTTATGTTTAGATAATAAAACTCGTTTGTGATAGGACCACTATTTGGTCCACCTTCCACATAAGGCTCATTCTCGGAATTATAAAACTCTTAAATATAGACTCATGTTTTTAAAATTCACCACATTTATATTCATTGCTATAGCTGCGATTCATCTAAACTAGAAGTGGCGAAGAATATGAACGATACAGCACGAATTTATATTGAGCTAAAAGAGGTAGTAAATATAATGGAAAAAGAGTAGCATTGAAGAAATATAGTTTAAATATCAGCCAACGAAAAAAAAATTTCCTTATGTTTTTGTAAATTCTTCAAGTTTTCAGTATGAATATTTGAATTCGTTAATTTGAATAATTATTATTCGATTTGAATAATATATTGTTCAATTGGATAAAAATAAATTCTTTATATGTATGAATATTATTAAATTTAAATATCATATTTTAGTTAAATTTACGAACCTTTAAACCTGAACTAAAGGAGGTAGTAAAATTAACGAAAAAGGGTGTGGAATTGAAGAAACGTAGGTCATATATCAACCAACGAAACCTTTATTCATCATAACAAAAATTTTTGTTAATTTTTCGTATATTCTTCAAAGTGATGAAAATTTTGCAATATGACTATTTGAATTCGTTAATTTGAATAAATATTAATCAATTTAAATAATGCATTGTTCAAATTGACAAAAATAAATTTTTTATATTTATAAATATTATTCAATTTAAATATCATATTTTAGTTAACTTTGCTAACCTTTTGTTGAATTGAGGAAAGAATTATATCAAATTGTTGTAATAAATTAATACATTAATACAAAAGGACTATGGGAAGAATTACTACCCATACAAGTCAAGTATTGATTAAGAACTGTCACAGGAAGAATTTTTTAATTTAATGCCAATTATTTCTTCAAGGAAATGTCTTACTGGACGAATAGGATCAGGCGAAAATATCCCCCATACAAAGCAAATGTTGATTGTTGAATACCTATAGATCTAATACACCGAGAATTTGGTCCCAATTACATTTTTTAATACACGTCGATTTGTGATTTGTGAAATTTCTTTCGAGATCTTATACTGAGGATAATTTTTGTGCAGCAAAGCGCACCGGGTAAAAGAAAGTTTTAAATGTGTATCAAAAACGTAATAGACAATTTAAAATTTGTGCCACGACAAAAAGACGGTGGTAAGCCAACCGGCTTGTATTTCTATTTGACGAAAAAATAGTTAAATAAGCAAAAATTTTGTTCAAATTAATTTCATTTTTGTACGTAGATTTTAATAAATTTGTGTGATATTTTACGTATGATGTGTGGCTGCTGTTATTACTAAATATCTGTTGATATAACATATTTTTCGTTAATTTTTTAATGTTATTTTACTCAATTTACTAAAAAAATTGATTAAATTTGTTTAAGTAGAAATTAAAATTCTTTAATTTGAAAACAAAATTATGTTAATCAGAATAAAAATCTATTTATTTCACGCCTTTTTTCACTAAAGTTCTTCGAAAAATATTCGATAAAATAACCTACGACATTTGGTTCAGTGTAGTATTTAACTTTGTTTTCATAGGAAAAAGTATAAAATTTGGAAAAAAATAAAAAAATTAAATTCCCAAAATAATTAAACTGCATTTTCCTTAGTAACCACTTGCATATTATAATTTTCCAAAGTCTAAAACATTGTAACTAGACCTATTCTGACATTAATCACATTATATATTCCTAACGTATTCTACTAAACTAAAATGTTCCAGCCCCCCATCTAAGCATATTTAATTAAACCTCCATTTAAATTTACAACTTTAAAACCACTTTCGTATACAAATTTGACCAACATTTCAAAAACAATATATGCATATAAGCCCACTTAATAGTTATATATCCAACTCCCCCTCCTTGGAATGACTCAATTTAAATGAAACTAGAGCAACAGAAACAAATACACCCACTGTCTGCATTAAGAGTATTTGTTTTCCTCAATTGTAGTTATAGTCCCTAAAAATCTTTATTTAACTTTCAACTGTTACAAATAAACCCAGTTAAAAGAGCCATTTTTTGTTCATTTGTTTGTTTGTCTGATACTCATTGTATTACATGAATGTAGTTAAAATATTCAAGTATTTAGTAGAAGAAGAATAAGGACAAGTCTTACAAATGTAGGACTTTTCTATTGGTTTGGTATTACCGACATGCTTAAAGACCTGTAACCTCACTTAGGATGCAACACTTAAACAATGGTCAAGTACTTCATATACATATGTATATATGAATGTGTGTATATGGGGGAGTGTGTATGTGTGAGTGTGCCGACATATAGGCTTAATGTTGTGAGTCCTTTTTTCATCTTCACCAAGAAATGCAAATGAAACCTTTTTGCTATATAAAGGATACAAATGCTTGAAAACGAATACGAAAAATTTAGGAAGAAAGTATGAAAAGTTACTTTGGAATTTACAGATTCATAAATAAACAAGCTTTATTTCATAACAGAACTATTTCTACTTTTATTGGTGCTTTCAAAGGGATTAAAGTTATTTTCCTCTTATTAAAAACAGAGCAAATTTCCGATATTAACCTCGTATAATCGGCTTAAATTTTGTACAAGTGTTGCTGTATTATATGGGTGTGTATGTTAATGTGAATATTTGCATATTTGTGTTTATGTTAGTTTGACCCAAAAAAAAAAAAAAAATGGCAAAAGTAACAAAAATAAAAAGAGAAAGAAACAAAAAGTGGGTAAGTGACACAATATTAAAACATTTGGCCAACAATACAAATGTTAAATGTTCATTTTGAAAAAAAAATGGCCAAATACTGGACACCTAATAGCAAAATATTTAAATATTCGACTTTTGTGAAGGATTTACAAGGAAGGAAGAAAGAAAGAAAGTGAAGAAATTTTAATAAAATATACCCTTCAAGGATGAAATGGATAGTGTCGCATTTTTTGAATATTTTACAGCCAGTAAAAAATTATGAGAATATTGAGTTGCCTCTCGGGGAATATTTGTTTAAATGTAAGGGTTTCGGTCAAAAGAAGAATCTCTGTTGAAATTTTCTGAGAGAATAAAAAGGACCAAGAATCGTACCACTTCTAGATAAACTCAAAAGTTTGAAGAAGATTTTGATGGATCAATAGCTCAATTTATATTAGTCTATGTGTCCAAACTAACGTCCAAAGCTTCTACTGCTACTAAGCATATAAATAACAAGTCCTAACTACTGTTTTAGGATTCACGTCTATATCTTAAAAACACATTGGCGTTTTCGACCTTTATAAATGGATATATAAATAATTCATCCAATGTTGATAGCCTTTCTGAATTATTAACGTTTCTTCAGCAACATAAATAAAACGTCAATTTGCAAAGCTCTGTCTTATATAGGATTAAGAGAGGTTATTATAGGATTTGTGACAAGGCTTCTGTCTAAAAAAGCTTTAGCTGGAATAAGGCAATGCCTCAATCATGAAATGTGCTTTAAGGGACACTCCACAAGAGGGCGCTCTTTCAATTCATCTGGGGAATTTGGCATTAAACAGATTACTTATGGAAATGGACCATTTATTGTTTATGATATCATTTAGTGATATCAGGTAAACATCTGGGAACGCTGTCACAACATATGGAATATGTGCTTTAAACTCTATCCAGTTTACACTAGGGTGGATCAAGTGTTAGTTCATCGGAAACGGAACTGATATTATTCATTAAAGTATAAGAATGAGTCTGCTTGTCATTCTTAAGCTACGACGACGATAAACGACTATAGTAGGGCCATAGTTGGCAGATATGGACTACGTCACGTTATGTGAACTGGATCTATAAATCTGAAGTGAGAGCAATTATTTTCAATGGTGTAGCCATTTGGTGGAAATCGCTTTAAACGTCCTAGAACCGCTCGAAAAATGACATCCATCGTAAGATGTCGCTGCTTATCACTAATGCATTCAGGTCCACATCAACTTGATCTATTTTAACGATCCTCAACTGGTTACCTATTGATTTGATGATAGGGATATTCTTCAAATTGCGTTTAGGTAGTAATTCACAGGAAACTGGATTATTTCATCCTTTTCTCACTTCTGCATAAGGTTTTTACACACCACATGAAAGGACCGAGGCCTCAATCTCTACACTGACAGCTCGAAAAATGAAGGAAAAGCAAGTGGAGACATCTTCATTGGGAAATTTAATATCTAGATGTAGTTTCAACTTCCGGGTGGATGTAATATTCTGCAATCATAGACTGATCAATTGTCTGAGGAATGATAGGAAAAACGGTCAAGATATTATGATTTTTAATGACTACAAAGACGCATTTCGGTCCCTTATAGATCCTTATACTACATTATATCGTAGATAGGCAGATATTTTGAATATTGCACTGGTCTGGGGGTATGGACATGGGATGAACGAAGATAACTTGGTGGCTGATGCGCTGGCGAAAAGAGTGGTTATCCTCAAGGATAATAACACTAATCACTTGTGTGGCTTATTAACTTCTGATAACCCCTTATAAGAAACTGCAAAAACCCTCTTGAGGAGGGTTCTGGACACCATCGCTTAGGAGTACATACAACGGGAATGGGTGTTTCTTTGAATGAAATGAGAAGAAGGAAATTATTCCTCATCTTCTCTGACAATTATTCCTCACTGGATACACTTCTTTAACAGCAACTGCCTGCAATCTCCGACGGCATTCCCACGAACATTAAGTCTTCGTACCGGAACGACCTGATCAAAGATTGCCAACCCAGTGACAACTATTTCAAACAAACTCTTATTACAACAATCTCCAATGGGTTTGCCGACATGATTACTATATAGATTACTTCACAGACTTTGTGAAGTGAAAAACTGGACAAATCTAACAGCATTCATTTATTTTTTACCACATGATTACATACATAATAAGGATTTCAAAACAGCTGGGTTTTGTTATTTACTATCGTTTGAAATTAAGACATATTAACGGGGTGAATATGAAACTTGACTTGATATAACCCTGAAAATATAGTCTCAAAATTACAAGAGCCCTTCTGACATATTTAGTTATGCGAAATTATAACCCGCATGATCAAGAAAGGGTTTAATACTTGCCCTCGCGTTTTACATCCTTTGAAAACACATACTTATATTCAAAATGCATTAATGTTACTTAAGACATTCTTTCTGCATTCATAACATGAATTTTCACTTTATTGCATTATACTGATAATTAATGATAAATTCCATTCTAACACTCTATTTTTTCTATTTACTCCTTCTAACAACTCATTGTTCCTTTCTCCTTACTCCTTTCACATAACAAATTTTCTCTTTAGTCCTTAATCATCAAGGATACTTTTAGTCTTGGTTTAATTACAATTCATATTTGTAGGTATATTTCAAGTATTTGTTTGTAATTTTAGTAACTAACTAATGCCACAATATTCATTATGGCAATAATTCAAAGAAAGACTTTTTGTAAATTGTGCTCTTATATTGTGAGCAAAAAGACTCTTATGAATTTGTTACTCATCTCCTCATTTACATTTCTGTTATCAATAATCTCTTACGATGCAACAACAAAGAAGTGAATATGTTTGTAACATGTCAGCACAAAATTGTATTTCATCCACCTTTAGGTATACTGTTCGTCACTGAATCGTTTTCTGAGTCAATGTAACGATGTCCATACGTTTGTGCTAAGGCGAAGCTTATTGAAATTGAAATCTTCTCGAAATGAGATTTTTCGGCCATAAAAAACTATTTAAATAAAATTTTGGCAGAAATAGGTCTTATGCTATTTCAAAAATTATATGCTGAATTACGTGAGAGTAGGTTCATTACTTCTCATAGGTTCCATACAAGCCCCCTTACAAATAACCCTTTGAAGGGCATAAATCTTACGTATACGTTGGTGTTGTAATAAATTAAGATTAATATAAGCAAAAATCGATGTGCAAATTATACGAGGCTCGGTCTATAATTTCTTGTAACTCCCATAAAACCCACCAGAAAAAATCATATTAAAATCAAATTATATCTTCGTACATTAGTTTTTTGTAACTGTAATTTTCAACCAACAATGTGGTGTAGGGTATTAAAAAGTCGCGCTTCACTGATTATATGACTTGTTGTAAATTGAGTTTTGTGAGGTAGAATCTATATAAAATTTGTGTGTATGTGTATGTTGATAATATTCTGCTGTTAGAAGTTTAACCATAAATAGTTTTTCTAGGAACTAAATTAATTTTTCTTTTTCTCTCATTTAGGAGTAAAAAGGCAAAAAAGGCGTTTATCTTATGAAAACCTAATGAATTTTTGTGGGTAATAATTAAATTTCGAAAATATATAAGCTGCAGATATTTCGGAATAAAGTCTTTTTTGAAACACATTTTTGTTAATTTAAGAATTATTTTTTAATTGTCATGACTATAAAACACAGTATGATTATTAAGAACTGCAAGTTTAAAAATCTGGAAATAATCGAAAATAAAAGTGATTTAAAGTCTTTGAGACTTTTGGATAATAAAATCAATTATAAGATTTTCACAAAATAATACCTTTATTTGAAAATTGGGAAGGGTAGTGGGCCCAAGAGAAACATAAGTATTCCGAGTCAAAAAAAATATTGTAAATAATGAATTAAGGTATTTTCTGATACGTAATTCTGATATAAATGAAAGCCAAAGGAAGCAAGATCTGAGATACAATTAACTGGATCTTTCAACATTTAGAATATCGTTGCATTAATGGTCGAATATTTTGGTAATTTTTCGAAGATATCTCTTTACAAACAAATTAATATTCTTTGTGATAGGAAACCTGGGTTCATTCGGTGAGATCTCAAAAGCTCAAAGGGTGTGAGATCGAAAAATTCTTAACAATAAAAATGAAACCAGTTAACTTAATTTTTTTATTTGATTAAAATTATTTTTAACATTCATCAAAAAATGTTTGTAGTTTTAATCACTTCTGAAAGAATTTAGAACCTTTTTAGGAAACTCTTTTTATAGAACTTTCTGCCACTTTTGGACTTCTTTTTTGTGCTCTTTAATTCTTTTTTAACAAGAGCCCAATATCTCTCAACTGGTCTTATCATTAGCAGTTTGAAGGATTTGTTTCCATTCCGTTAAGGGCTTGTTTACCACAGTGACAGGATGCCAAGACAGGGCAAAAATAGCGAAGTCTTATCAATGGATGCAGCCTTCTTTTAAAACATTCCTTGATGTAAATTTCTGAATTTATAGAGGCCATTGTCACAAGTCATTGTCTTTTTTTTGCAGCAATTGATTATTGCTTGCTATACCAAGAACTTTTTGGGAAATTTTGACTGATTTTAGGTTCTAGAGATTTTTTTCAAAATTTTCCTCAAGCATTAAATTTTTAATCAGGAAGCTGCGAAAAATCTGCCAGTATGCACGTTTCGTCATTCATTATGCAGCAAAAATATCATTTTGTAGAAATTTCGACTTTCCTTAAAATTATTTGCTTTGTTTTTTTGCCTCTAAACTTTTAGTAGCATTCCCGTCGGGAATTTGTTGATCTTTTAATGATTTTAAACTTGCATTAGCTATAACTTTTTTCAACAAATTATCCGAGAACTGATCCAACCGGGCTTTTATTTCTAACCAAATGTATAGGAGCACTTTTGAAATTCTTTCCATATTTATGCCTTTAGAAATATCATGTGGACCATTCATTCTACCTGAACCAGGTTTCAATCCACGGACAAGTTCTTCCGGTACTGATTAATTACATTGAAAAGAGTTTGACGGTAGACCTTTAAATGCTTGGCCAACTTTTTGTAGAACTAAGTTGGGGTTTCTTAAAACATTGACAATTTATTGATTTGTTTGACATTAAACATAATAACTGACATATCTTGCAGAGATAAAAAATCAAATAATAATTGGGTTACAAGTTTGCTAAAGATTTTCTCATTAATTGGAATTCAACTATATAAAGACCATTACTTTGGCAGCATCCGCATACGGCATTGATTTATTCCAAAATTGATTTTTGAGATTTTACTGGGTCTGGGTCTTCTTTTTTCTCATGTACTGCATGTACATGAAGTTCTCGTACAACTAATTACAACCAACCATATAGTGTAAGGTATTACGTATTCGGCTTAATTGACAGACATTCAAACTTCTTTTTAAAAAAGTAACCGTAAAAGTTTACAATTTGAAACTCGAAATATATAAAATATAACTGACGAATGTGTAATGAATATAAATCATTTTTATCTTTAAAGAAATTAATATATATTTTTTAACATGTTTAGTTTAAAAACAAATTCATATAATAAGTGATCCAAATATTCCTATCTAATGCAGTTTTTAATAAAAATGCAGAAATTTCAGACAGTAATGCTTCAAGTACTTTTGAAGAATGGATAAATCGGAAAAATCAACCGTTAAAGAAGGTGAGCAATGAGGTCTTAAAAATCCTTATTTTGGGCTTGTCATAGACGAGGACCCGTCATAATGAATCGATTCAGAATAAAAATATTGTTTCAATTGTTGGATTACTGATTACGATTGCGTAAATATTATTAGCCTGCAGAAAAAATAATGGCATAAACAATTAAATATAACAATCTACCCAAAATCACTTAGTGAAGCAATTTGATGTGTCCTTCTGTCTGTTTGAATCACTTTGGAGGATGGTGTTCGTTTTGGTAATCAACAAAAACTTAAACCAAAACAAGTAAAAAATGTACAGTCGGTTAAGCCCAACTATTTAATACCCTACAACATATCGTCGGCTTAAAATGGTGGTTGCGAAAAATTATTGAACGACCCCCGTATAATTTAATTTTCAGATTTATTCTTAAGTGTGTAGTACATTATTGTTACACTAAGTTTTTTGGTTAAATTTATGGGTTTTAAAATGAATTTTTTGGGAGGGGGTTATATGGAGCTACAAGAAGTTATGAACTGACCCTCGTATATTTATTTACATCGATTTTTGCTTATATTTATCTTAATTTAACCAATGATTATTACAATGCCAACGTAAATGTAAGATTTATGTCCTTAAAAGTGATATTTTAAAAGGGGATTGTATGGGACCTATGAGATAAAATAAACCGACCCTCGCATATTTTAGCACATAGTTTCATTGCAATTTTTTAAAAATTGCGACCTGTTAAATCGACATAGAAAGCGATTCTGAGTCGAACGGTATACTTAACCACTTTCGGTGGTGAAAGGTATAAAAAATAGCTAAAATCTCCGTAAGTTATTATTTTTTTCATTATTTTTAGTGATTTTTAACTTTTAGACACTTTTGGATAAATAATGGAACAGACTTCTTAATACAATTACATCACACTTTCATTTAGAAACATTTTGTATTCAAATTTTGTTCAGTTGTGTAAATGTTTGAAACTAACTGGTAGATAAATGTGGTAAACTTTATAGCACAGCATATCGTTGACCTCATAATAATTTTTAAATCGATTTAACAATGTGAATCCGTCTGGTTATATATCGGTCCATGAAACATTTTTCACATATACTTTTTATACAACCCAATAAAATGTTTATTATAGAATTGTTCATAAAATAATTATCTCAATTCTATCATTTTAGTAATAATAACAATAATATAATACCATTGATCTCCCTAACGCATTTTATGCTAAATCAATATTTTTAACAGCTTTTATTCTTTGAATTTAAAGACTTAAAGCAAATATTGATCATTAATCAAAATGTCAATATGTTTTTCTCTTTTCTTAATAAATTTCTTATAGTTCTGAAACATATTTGAAAACAATTAAGAATGTATAGTTTGTCAAGACCGACAATCTACTACCCTTCAACACATTGTTGGTAGTGCCAAAAAATATACGAATCACCCTCGTATTATTTGCCTTTCTGATTTATTCTAATTTGTGCAGTACATTATTGTGACAGTAACATCTATTTTAATTTTATGAGTTTTTTAATTAATTTTTTTCTGAAAGCGACACTCGTATACTTTTGCACATCGATTTGCTTCTATTATATGTATATGTGAGACTTATGCCCTTAAAATAATATTTGAAAGGGGATTTATATGGGACTAATGAGAAATAATGGACCGACCATTGCATATTTTGGCATACGAAGATTTGTATGGGAGGTAACAGAAAAATTGGATTGAATATGGTCAATTTCAATAGGCTTCGTCCTTAGACCAATACAAATATGATAAAAAATTGCAACCTGTTAACTGTTCACAACGTGTGCATGGATAGTCAGTCAGACATACAGGCAGACGAACATCGCTAAAACGACTCACAAAGTGATTCTGAGTCAAACGTTATATTAAAAATTTGGTGTAACACCTTAACATTTTGTGCGAATGTTACAAACATCTGCATAAACGCATAATACCCCTACCACTTACGGTGGAGTAGGGTAGAAAAAGTTATTTTATTGTCACAGCAAGCAATCACAGAATTTTTCTTTTTTTTTTTTTTTGGTGAAATGAATATTGCAAAAATTTATTTTTGCACACGTTCGTTCCATCAAATGTTGGTGTCATTATTATCATTAAATAATATCAACAACAAAATCAACAGCAACACATCATTATCATCGTCGTCATCATCAATAAAAACAGCAGTAGCTGGAACAACAACAGTGTCATCGTCACCAATGACATTACAAAACAGTAAACAACAATTGCAGACAAAGTCAAAGCGAACAAATTGACAGGTTATCAAAAATCAAAATATTGAAAATTCCCAAAAAAAAAAAAATATAAATTCAAATTTTTAACAGCAGACATTTACCATCAATATAATATTTAAGAGTAAATTAATATTAATGGTTTGGAGCGACCGAAATGTTAGCTATATTGTTAATTGATATCTGACAGATATTATTGACAAATCGTTAGCGGGTTAAGTGTTAAGATTAATGATGTACAGGAAGATGATTTCATTAAGATATTTAAAACAAACACTGTACCAGCTTTTTTTTAATGGATTTGTTTTTAGTTTGGAGGTGAGATGTGAGACTGAAAAAAATTTAACACAAGCTTTTCATTATAAATACAACCAAGTATTATTTGAATATATTGTTAATCTGATCGAAATGTGTCACCAGTGTTTCCTAAAATAATAAAATATTTTCAACAAAACCCAACTTGGTCCTACAAAGAGTTGGCCATGTATTCAATGGTCTGCTCATGGGAAATCTTGTCCTTTGTTAGAAAACCAGGTTGAATTAGAAGGAATGATGCACATGCTGATTTTAAAGTCAAACAATTAGAAAGGATTTTAAAAGTGTTTCCAACACATCCGGTAGGAATTCAGTCCGGTAAGTTTAGCGCTTGGACTATTTGGTAAGATTCAAAAAGTTCCTGACAAGGACACTGCTAGAAATTTAAAGGCCAAAGAAAGAGAACAGAAAATGAAGTAAAGTTTCCTTAAATGAAATATTCCTGCTGTATGACGAATGATATCAAACATTTTTTCACACTGATGCTCGAGGGAATGTTGATTAACAGTTTTGAACCAAAAGCAGTAAAAATTTCCAAAAATGTCGTTGGTGAGGCAACCAGTATCCAGTTGCGGCAAAGGAAGACAATCATTTGTTACAAATGGCTTCATAAATACCTAAAATTATGTCAAGGAATATTTATAAAAAGGGTTGCTACCATGTTTACTTATTTTTGACCTTGAAATCTTGTCACTATGATAGAGAAGTCCTTGAGTGATACAAGAGCAATAACGTTTTATTTTTAACAAGAGAGACAAGTCCTCTAAACTGCTCAAAACTAAAGCCAGTAGAGAGATATTTGGCGCTTGTTAAAATAGGCTTGAAGAGCTCAATAAGGTGTCCAAGAATGTGGCAGATTTTAAACGAATTTAAAGCATTATTGGAAGGGTTTCCGAAAAAGCTTCAAAATATAATCACTAGTGATTGAAACTTTTATTTTTGCAAATTTAATAATAAATTTATTAATGGATGTTCAGATCCTACTCCTTATATAGACATATTATTTCTACAGGAAGACTTCAGTACGTTTCGTATGTTTTCACTGTATATCTTAATTATTTGTCACGATCACTTTCACTGGTGAAATCTCAAAAGAACTTTGACCAATAAAACCTTCTCTTCGCTACCAATCTCTGATTCGGTTGAACATAGTGAGAGTTGCAGTAATGTACTTTTCGGGAAAGTATTGCTTGTTGCTTTTCCGAAGTGATATCCCTCTTACATATATCGAAAACGTTTGAAAAATACCACGTACATTGTTATTATTTTTTCCAATCCGAAGTTTTTCATGCTTATGGATAAAGGCCCCTATAAAAACAATAGTGAATTATGGCACCATATTCTTGAAATTAACTACAAATATAAGTAACGATCTATAGATTTTAATGACTCATATTATTAAAAATGGTAGAAAAAAATAGATACATATATGGGAGTTATAGCAAAATATGAATCGGTATTGGTCACATTCATAACATATATTAAAGACATCTAGAAAAATAATTGAGTTTTATAAGCCCAAACCTGTTTCCCGGGAAGATATGATTAAGATCGGCCATACTGGTATGGGATCTTGTAATGGGAGCTCTATCAAAATATTGACAGAGATTGTTCAATATATATTAAAAACATTGTGCCAAATTTCAATGGAATTAATATTTATTTAAGTGTTTTGTAAGCTCAAACATGTTTTTCGGGAAGGGGCGATATATGGGAGCAAAAGCAAAATAATATCCGGTAATGTTCAAATTAACAACGTATATTCAGGAAATCTAGAAAAGTAGTTGTGTCGAATTTCAATATAATTTTTCCATATTTAATAGTTTTTTCTGGGAAGTACCGTTATATGGGAATAAAATTAATAGTTTAGGAAATTAGTTTTAACAGAATCGGTTTATATTAAAAAACTTTGTAATCTATAAACTATATTCCGGGAAAGGGCCTTATATTATAAATTTTCTTAAAAATTACGACCCATAAAGCATACAAATATTGGGATGTATAAAAGTTTTGCATATTTCAGTCATGATTTTCAGTGATGATTATTTTTGGTGCGATGATGAAAAATATATAACTGCATATCATAGTTAAACTTTGTTTAAATCCTTTTGTTGAGAAAATTAGAAAAGTTATTTTTCGAAATTTCGAGGTTATCTCAGATATCGAATTATATCTTTTTTAAGAATTAACCGATATAGGAAGCTGTTTAGCACAATAAGAAATAATGCGGCCGAATTTCATTGAATTCTTTCTAAACAGTGTTACCATTGAGATTTTTCGAAAAGTCGCACAAAAAAGAAGATTTTGGAAAATAGAGTGATTTGCCAAAAGTCGCCATAGATTTAATTCACCAAAAAGTAGCATTTCTTGAGTAGTTTTCAATTATGAATTTGTACTTGAATATTAACCAACAAATACGTTTTATGATTTCTTTGAAGTATCGTTTATGATTTTTTAGGATTCTATCGTTCTTAGTTTTAATTTTTTATCCATAATTTATAAAAAATTTGTTGATATCTTCATTTTAAGCTAAATTAATGCAATTTCATGAAGTTATATGCTGAAAATCCAAATTATAAAAAAGGGGAAATTTGAAAAAGTACCCAAAAAGTACCAAGCAGTTGAAAAAGTCGAAGTTTGTGACTAAGGTCGCACCAACAGTAACACTGATTCTAGGCGTGAGAATGTTTCCAACCGACACACTGACGGACATAGTTAAATTGACTCAGATTTTGATTTGATGCAAGAATATATATACTTTATGGAATCTGAGATGATTCCTTCTTAGCGATACACACGGAATGACAAATTTAGTATACCCTCATCACCAACTGTGGTGGTGGAGGGTATAAAATTGAAGAAAATTTAACACAATAAAAATTGTATATTGATTGACGCAAAAATTGAAAGGAAATAATTTTTTTTATTTTTTTCATTAATGTTTGGTTAAGAGTTTATTCTGGGTGGTAAATTAATAAAATTCTGGTTTGAATTTTTTTAAGAATTCAATGGGAGATATTTTCTAAATATGAATAAACATTTACAAAATATAAGTTACTTTGTATGAAAAAGTATTGGGAATTATCGTAACAAAAACAATCTGGAAATCGATGATTTCTTTCTGCTTTTCCCAGAAATTTTCTGAGAAATTTTAGATAACATTATTTTACCCTCCAAAGTATATTAACGCATGTACAAAGACTGAATAATAATATTTTTCCATCAAATCAAAATCTGAGCCGATTGAGCTATGTCCGTCTGTCTGTTTGTCTATCCATCGGTTTGTCCGTCTGTCTACGTGTCTGTCTCTTTTTGGCACAAGAGTATTTTTTATAGTCCTTGAAAATTTCTTATTTAAATCGAGTAAAATCGGTTGAGTATAGTAAAAGATATAGACCGATATCTGAGGGAACCTCTAAGTTGAAGGGAAGAATTTTTGTAAAATTGACAATTATAAGTCAACAAAATAGAATCGAATTTCGACATAATATTAAGTTGTATATAATTCATTACCATTCGATTTAGTAGAAAAAAAGTTATAGCGTAAAATATAACTAATTTTGTGACTCATTCCTGTGTTATAATTAAGACATTGTATATATGAATACGTCTATGAGAGTATGTGCGAATTTACTTTACACGTATTTTTGGTGGAGGGTATTAAAGATTCGGCATAGCCGAATATAACATTCTTACTTGTTTCTTTTTTTAATTCCAAATTCTGATTAATATAACTTTTAACGGATTCATAAATTAATTGAAATAATACGGACACGTATTATCATAAATTTTTTTGAGATCTAATTTAAGTCTGAAAAAAACTAAAAAAGAAGAGTAAAAGTCTCAGAAATTATTGAGATTTAAAATGATTATATTACTATATACTAATTTGTTTTATATCAATTCAAAGATAATTTTTAAGTATCAACATAGTTGAAGTGGCTAATTTTGAAAGCCAATTTTGAAGGTATACCGGCCTGTTCTGCAACAAATAGACTCGGAAACAGGTCAGCTCTTAAGTTGCAGAATTTATTAATCGATACGAAAGCACTGAGTACCGTTCATCGGAAAAAATGATGCTTGCAATAGTGCAAAATAGTCAAATTAGTTTCAACCCCTGGATTCCAGCAGCTTAATTGTTTTAATGTTTCATTTATTATTTAGAATTTATAATTAATCAAGTTAAAGCTAAAGACGGTCAAGCCCGACTATTGAATGCCTTACACCACATTGTTGGTTATTAATGGTAGCAATCAAAAAATAATGATCGACCCTCGTATAAATATATTTTCTTATTTGTGCTTAAGAGTGCAGTACATTATGTTATATATATGTTTATGATAATATAATATATGTTTATGATTTGTGCGTTTTAAAAGGACTTTTTCTAGTGATGATAATATTTCGAAACTTTACTCTTAAACCAGCGCCAATTATATTCTAGAAACCCTCATGTATATAAAATTATTCGACTTATCAAAATCATTTAAAATAAAATTTAAAAATATCTTTAGCCTTAAAAAAGTTAATAAACCCTTTTTTTAACATAAGACTTTAAACAAGTTTATGAACTTATTAACTGCACCCTAAACAAGTTAACAAGCTCCATTACGAACTGGTCCACATTTGTTTAAACAGAAGTCTCCTGACTAGTTTATAAACTTGCTTATACACTGTGAAATTATGGATCGACCTTCAGAAAGTGATCCAGAGTCGAGCGGTACTTAAACGTGTGGTAACAATATTAATTATGTGCGTTACAAAATCAAGCACAAATGTATTATACCTCAACCACATATGGTGGTGTAGGGTATAAAAAGCGTTAAATGTTAATAACCAACATTTTTAAATTAAACCAAAATTATATTTTCATCATTAATTTTTGATTTCTGCGAGTTATTTTTATAACAAGAATGTTAAAATAATTTTTGTTACAAAAAAATATTTAATTGTTAAAATTATAAAAAGTTTATTTTTGATAAAATAGTGAAAATAATGAAAATACAGGTTCATATTAATTCAAACATTATAAAACAATGAAAAATATCGGAATAAATTTAACTTTGATAATTTTATTAGAAATTATTTATATTACATACGGCTGGGTAAATAAATTAATGTATTAATTAATTAATTAATTAATTAATTAATTAATTAATTAATTAATCATTTATTAATATTTTTAATTTTCAGTATATCGATTTTGAGTCTCTGCATCAGGAATATAATCCCGATATTATTAAATTTGCCAATTTACATTTAACCAACACAACCAATCGTAGTGCCATTGATGGTGTCATCGTATTCAATAAACTTATAAAAAAGTTTGACATTTCATTTCTAATAACGTCGCCAAAAAGAAATGGTAAACCCTGGACTTTATTAAATTTTACCTTAAAAGGTTGTGATTTCTTGGAGAGAACTTATAATAAACAATTTAGTTTCCCTTATCTCTTGATGGAAGGAATACGTGATTCATCACCAAATTTTCCCAAAATGTGTCCAATACAAAAGGTAGCATAGAAAAGCGATAATATTTAAATTCTCAACTTATTCATTTTTTATGTTTCATTTTAGGATTCCGAAATTCTCCTAAACAAATTTGTCATGAACTCTACAAAGTTGTCTATAAATTTTCCAGAATTGAATTATCATTGTCGATTTTTATTAAAAACCAATAAGCAACAAGCATTAAAACTTTCAATAACTGGTTTTGTGAAATCGAAACAATAAGTTTCTTTTAATAAAATCAATTAAAAATTACGTTATTCCGGTCTTTATCTTGTGATTTACATTTGAACAAAACTTATTCTTAATAAATCTGTATTCAAACTTATAAAGGAATATCCGAAAAGCTTGGTTATACGCATATTCACAAATTTTATTAAATTAGGACTAAGTAAGTAACTTAGTAAGTAAGTAAATGAGTAAGTAAGTAACTTAGTAAGTAAGTAAATGAGTAAGTAAGTAACTTAGTAAGTAAGTAAATGAGTAAGTAAGTAACTTAGTAAGTAAGTAAATGAGTAAGTAAGTAACTTAGAAAGTAAGTAAATGAGTAAGTAAGTAACTTAGTAAGTAAGTAACTACGTAAGTAAGTAAGTAAGTAAGTAAGTAAGTAAGTAAGTAAGTAAGTAAGTAAGTAAATAAGTAAGTAAATGAGTAAGTAAGTAACTTAGTAAGTAAGTAAATGAGTAAGTAAGTAACTTAGTAAGTAAGTAAATGAGTAAGTAAGTAACTTAGAAAGTAAGTAAATGAATAAGTAAGTAACTTAGTAAGTAAGTAAATGAGTAAGTAAGTAACTTAGTAAGTAAGTAACTTAGAAAGTAAGTAAATGAGTAAGTAAGTAACTTAGTAAGTAAGTAAATGAGTAAGTAAGTAACTTAGTAAGTAAGTAAATGAGTAAGTAAGTAACTTAGTAAGTAAGTAAATGAGTAAGTAAGTAACTAAGTAAGTAAGTAACTACGTAAGTAAGTAAGTAAGTAAGTAAGTAAATAAGTAAGTAAATGAGTAAGTAAGTAACTTAGTAAGTAAGTAAATGAGTAAGTAAGTAACTTAGTAAGTAAGTAAATGAGTAAGTAAGTAACTTAGTAAGTAAGTAAATGAGTAAGTAAGTAACTAAGTAAATAAGTAACTACGTAAGTAAGTAAGTAAGTAAATAAGTAAGTAAGTAACTAAGTAAATAAGTAAGTAAGTAAGTGAGTAAGTAAGTAAATAAGGAAGTAAGCACGTAAGTAAATAAGTACGTAACTAAATAAATAAGTACCGAAGTAAGTAAGTAACTAAGTAATTAAATAAGTTAGTAAGTAAGTAAGTAAGTACGTAAGTAAATAAGTAAGTAAGTACATAAGTAAATAAGTAAGTAACTAAATAAGTATGTAAATAAGTACGTAAGTAAGTAACTAAGTAAGTAAGTAAGTAACTAAATAAGTATGTAAGTAAGTACGTAAGTAAGTAACTAAGTAAGTAAGTAAGTAAGTAAGTAAGTAAGTAAGTACGTAAGTAAGTACGTAAGTAAGTAAATAACAGACGAGCGGATTTAATGAAGTGTCTTTGTAAAGACACTTTGTAAAGACACTCAGATTAAATCTTCAATCAACAAACAAGACAATATATCTGAGTTATATTCAAATATGAACAAATAAGTGTGTAATAGTCGGTGTATATATGAGAGAATTATACCATTAAAACAGATTTTATATCTAATATTGTGGTGTAGGATATTAAAATGTCGGCCTTGACCGACTGTACCACTCTTCCTTATATTACAAATATCAGCACAAACGCACAACAACATTGTAATTGGTGTTGATGTTTGTAACATACAGAGAAAATAGTGTTACACCCACCTCTATCGACTCAGAATCACTTTCTAAGTCGATTTAACGATGTCCGTGTGTCCATCTCACAAGATCTCAAATGAAAAATTAAAAGGAAATAAATTTGTAACTTCCTACCATGTTTCGATCAATATTTTGTCTTTCCATGTAAACATTGTTAACATACTACAGGTCACAATTTTTGATAAATCACGATGAAATTTGGTTAATGTTACTATTTTGACCCAAGGACAAGTCTATTGAAATTGGTCATGTGAGGTTTTAATATCATAAAAGTTCTAAATATAAAGCGATTTCAAAAAAGTTTGGCAAAAATAATTGTTATGATATTCTAAAACGATATGCCAAATAATGCGAGGGTTGCTTCATTACTTCTTATAGGTTACTTCCAATTATCACTTTGAATAGCATAAATCTAACATATGCTTTTGTAATGCAATAATAACTAATCAACTTAAAAAAAATATAAAATAAACAAGTAAGAATGCTATATTCGGCTATGCCGAATCTTAAATACCCTCCACCACAAATTCGTGTAAAGTTAATACGTTAGGTTCCATAGACACACATATATTCACAAATGTATATAACACAGAAATACTTGATTAGTCATAAAATTAGTTACAATTTAAGCTATAAAATTTTTCTACTGAACTGCCTTTTTTCTACCAATTTTCATTGAGCTCTGTTAATTTTTGCGGATGTGAGCAGACAAAGACATTGACGAAAATCGACTGAGATTTTGACTTGATGCAAGAATATATACATTATGGCGTTACACACAGAATGACAAAGTTAATATTCTCTCTCTACCACTTGTAGTGTGGAGCGTATAAAAACAAAAAATATGCTTGTTATAAACTCAAAACTATTTTCCGGGAAGGGGTCTTATATGGGAGCTACAACAAAGTTTGGACCAAGATTGTTCATATTTATAATATACTTTTATTATAGTTAGAAAAATCATTGTGCTAAATTTTAATGGAATTGATCTTTATTTAAATGTTTTATAAACTCTAATCCGTTTTCCGGAAAATCCCGTTATAAGGGAGCTATAGGAAAATTTGGACCGATACAGGGCAAATTAATATAATATCTTCAGAACAGTTAGCAAAATAATTGTGTCGTCTTTCAATAGAATTGGTCTTTATTTACTCGGGAAGGGGCGTTATAATGGAGCTATATCAAAATATGGACCCATGTTAACAAAATTTATAACACATATTTATATGTTAATTAATTTTATAACATATATTTAAAATAGCTAGAAAATTAACTGTGTCAAATTTTAATAGAATTATCTCAAATCTAAAAGTGTTATAATCTGTAAATCATATTCCGGGAAGGGGCCTTATATGGGAGCTATATCAAAATATGGACCCATGTTAATAAATTTTATAACATATATTAAAAATAGCTAGAAAATTAGTTGTGCCAAATTTCAATAGAATTGGTTCCAATTTAAGAGTTTTATGAGCTATAAATCATATTCCGGGAAGGGGCCTTATATGGGAGCTATATCAAAATATGGATCCATGTTAATAAAATTCATAATATATATTTAAAATAGTTGAAACAATAATTGTGCCAAATTTCAAAAGAATTAGTTAAAATTTAAAAGTTTTATAAGCTATAAATCATATTCCGGGAAAGGGCGTTGTATGGGAGCTATATCAAAATATGGACCAATGTTAATAAAATTTAAGAATGGTTTAAAAATTAGTTGTGACAAATTTTAGTAAATTATCTTAAAAATTGCGGTCCATATGACACAAAGAGTTTGGGGTGTATCAAAATTTTGCATATTATAGCCTATAACTTTTTTCCGGTTAATCAGATTTTGATAATTTTTTGCACCATGATGAAGCACGTACAATTGTATGCTAAAATTATTTTTTTAGGTTCAATTACACTTTTAGAAGAAATTATAAGATTTCATTTTCGAAATTTTGAGGTTGTTTCAGATATCGGTCTATAACTTCCTTGCTTATAAACCGATATAGCTGGTTTTAAATAGCAAACTGCTTAGGACAATAACAAACAATGTGGCCAAGTTTTATTGAATTCGGTCAATTATTCTAGGCGTGAGAATGTTTCCAACAGACAGACAGACGGACAGATGGACAGACGGACATAGCTAAATCGACTCAGTTTTTGATTTGATGCAATAATATATATACATTGTTGGGTCTCAGATGATTCCTTCTTGGCGTTACATACAGAATGACAAACTTAATATACCCTCACCACTTGGTGGTGGAGGGTATAAAAATCGATATCCAAAAGATCATAATTTCATCTAGGTTCATATAACCCCCAAGAAAAATTCATTTTAAAGCTTCCAAATTTCACATTTAATACTTTTAAAATATCGTTAGTAAGGGTTATACCATTCGGAATGTGCAATCCAAAAATTTCGCAAGCTATGATAGGTTCGTTTAAATGAACTTCAGAATTTAATTGTTCGGGTTTAAGAGAATTAGAAAATGATGAACTGTCATTATAAAGTCGTCCTGTTGAATATACTACTTGTGTAGCGGTATCAACTAGATTAAACGTTCATCGGTCTAAGAAAAAATCTTGTTTGTTTTTAAAATGTACCGTTATGTTGCCTCTCATTAAAAATCTTAAGCTTTGCTTTTGCATGAGAAAGATAAAGGAAAACAGAGAACAAAATTAAGTGAGTTTATAAGAATGTGCATTAAAACCAGTTTTAAAGATATTTTAATCAAAGCAAAATTTTAATCCATTTTTCAACAAGTTTGAACATTTTTGAACAACAAAAGGTTGGAATATTAAAAAAAGTCATGCAACGGACATTTTGTCTAATACCCCTGAACTGTTTTCCTGAGAAAGTAATGGGGAGCAAATTTGAGAACTCTCGCTGTTATAGTTCTTTAGATATTCGATAATAAATATTTGTTTTGTGTGGAGGGAATCTCTCCCTATCCACTCTCGCTGTAATTGTTCTCTAGATATTCAATGATCAATGTTTGCCCTATATGTGGGTTACACCTCCCCCCGGTTCTATCGGAACTTTTTATAATCTATGTTCAGTGTAGCTTATATAAATCTATTTATTTATTATTGATTTGACCAATATCGGTACATGTTTTGCAATAGCTCACATATAGGGCGCCCTTCCGGAAAACGGTTTTGAATTTATAAAACAAGTCCATAATAAACTATTATACTACCGCATTTATATCAATCAGTTTTTTATTTAAAATCACGATTATTTTTCTAACTCTCTTGAATATGTCTTATTTTCATGGCGAATATCGGTCCTAATTTTGCTATAGGTTCGTTTCCGGAAAAAAACTTTAAAGTTATAAGACTTTCAAATATGTTGAATTGAAAATCAGCACAGCTCTTGCTCAAACTGTCTTAAATATATGGTACTTATTTGATAAATATCAATCCATATTTTGCTATAGTTCCCATTTAAGGGCCCTTCTTGAAATGTATTTGTGAATCAGAATTGACAATTATCGATCCATATTTGGTTATTACTTTCTTGTTTAAGATTCAGCACATCCGAATATAACATTTTTAATTGTTTTAATTTTAATTTTTTCCCCTCCATAAATTCACTGCGCGTGACGATCATTATAATTATCCATACAGCCTTAAATATGCTTTAAAATAAAAACACAATTTATTTTAATTAATATTTATGTATGATAGAATTTGTATTTATTTACTAAATAAGAACTTTTATTAATTAATATTTCGTTGCTTATAATTAAAACTAAAAACTAAAATAATAATTATTAAAATAAAAGTTTTTATTTAAAAAATTAAAAATAAAAAATGAAAATTAAAACTTTAAACTTAAAACTTAATTTGTATTTAAACACAAATATTTGTTTTTGTTTTGTTTAAAAGTAAATAATAATTAAAAATTTTACTTAAAATAATTAAAGTTTTTTTCATTAGTTATTAACAAATAATTATTCGTTTATAACTTTTTAACTTTTTTTTTGTATTTTTTGTTGTAAATATAATACGTTAAAACTAAACAAAAAATAAATTTTACACATATAGATTTTGTTTTAATTATTTTATTTAAATATTTAATTAAAAGTTTAATTAAAAATTTAATTATAAATTTAATTAAACATATTTGATTTGATTAAAAGTTAGTAATACAAAAATTTTGTAGATATTTGAAAAATATTTATAAGATAATATCTTGGCGCTGCGCATTGTGACCCAAAATAAATTGACTCCGATGTGAAACATGAACCCACAAGTTACATGGAGTGCAACAACACTAAGTTTAGGGCATTTTCCCCATTTTGGGGTCTTTAAACATTTTTGTTTCAGGTTCATTTTGCATTTTGGGAAAAACAGAATCACCCATTATATATGAAATAACTGTAAATTTTAAATGTTGGAGAGCTGTTATATGATTGATTGGATAATCAAATGACAATTCAATAATTCCACATATCTTCTTGGTATCCATTGATAATTAAATAACTACTTTCGCTAAGACAACCTACCTTGCGCAATCTACCTTCCGCCGGACTAAGAGACTATTTCTCCTGTGTCAGTTAAAAAGTCGACTTTACAAAAAATACTTTCCCTGCGCGACCGGCCTTCGGTCGGTTTAAGATACCTCTCATAGATAAAGTAAAGTTTTCTTAGCGAAGACGGGTTTTTAATTACCAAAGAGGAAAAATTACCTTGATCTGGTCAAAGAACGGTCGGAAGGTTTCCTTTAAATTTACGTGAGTGCATTTGAATCAATTTTTTTTTCGACAAAAATTACCCAATATTTGGGGTCTTATGAAATTTTGTTAGTGGGAAAATTTTCCCAATTTTTCCGGTGATATTTTATTAAAAATGGGGTAATTTTCTTTAAGAATAATTTGCTCAAATTTCAAGTCATCTTATATTTTTCACATTGTTGCCATCTACCTTGGGGTCACAATTCGCAGCACCGATATTTTATATATTAAAAAAGGCTTCATTTTTAATAAAAATTGCTTGTGATTTATTTCTAGAGCAAAATTATTTAATTAAACGAACTAATTACTCGTTGTTTCAATTAAAGTAGAGAAAAATTGTATGTTAAACAATTTTTTTATTGAATTTGAAGTTTGTTCATACAAAATTTGTTCCTCGTTCGTAATAAATCAGTTTTATAGATTTAAAGATCGTTCGTTATATATTTGATGAAATATGTTGGAAAAAAAGCCCTTAAATTTTAATTAATTTTCCTCACTTAATAATATATATCACATAAATAATAGTTAAATATTTTAAGTTAATATAGTTATTATTTGGATTAAATTTTATTAATTTAATTAAAATGTTTGTTAATTATGTTTACGGGATAAAAATTTGAAATTGTTATATGGTATTTGAATATTGAATAAAAAATATCGTATAACTTTGTATTTTTGATATATAGAGATGAAAATAAATGATTTGGTAGTGTTTTCTTTCAAAACAAGTAACCGGTTACTTTTTATTTTAAAGCAATTGACACTTTATAAGTATCGCAATTAATTTGGGAGTGACACATAAAATAAGAAAATGATTTTATTTAAAAAGAACTTATTTTCAAGTTATCGATTATTTTTCAGCAAATCATTGTTTTCCTCTACAAAGTAATTGGTACTACAAGGAAACATAATAGTTTACTGGTATCAATGTTTCAACTCATTTTCATAATTCCATGAATATTTTTAGCAATAATCGGTAAGTTTTCTCATTTCTCCTAGAAATAAATTATTGTCTTTTTACACTAATCACTAAGTGTAACTCATAAAATTAAAAAAACTTTACTATTAAAATATTAAATAACCATATACATACATGTTTAATGTGGAATATACGATTATTATTTTCAGTTTTATTGATAACCGGTTATTTAAGAAAAATATGTGTCTTTCTACTGTTATCATAACAACAGCTTTGAAGAGTGACCCACTAAAATCGAAAATTTTTTCCTCTTTTCGTAATTTGTTTTAGGTAACCGGTTATTTTTAATAAATAATTGTTTTTTACAGTAGAATTTATGAACATTTTTCAAGTTCTGGTAATAACCGATTATTCTCATTTTTTTCCTTTCTAAAATAAGTAATCGGCTATTTAATATAAATAAATATCTTTATACAGCAATCGCTTTTTAAAAGTAAACCATAAAATTAAAAGAAATATTTACTTTCTTTAGAATAATATAAAAATGGTCGAATAATCGTTAGTTATCTACATGAAATCTAAAGTAATCGATGATAAAAAGGATAATTTTAATTTATAAATTAATTTTCTTTATTTCAAATAAGTAACTGGTTATTTTCCAATTATTTTTTCTAAAGTAATTGTTACATAAAAATTTTAAAAATTACCTGGTAACTTAAAAAAGTAATCGAATATTTTCAAAAGTAACAGCTAAATGTAAGTAGTTTTATTTTTAGTGAACCGTTTACTTTTAACCCAATCTGAACTACCATTGCGTTTTCGCAACAGTAAATTTAGACTTGTAAATTGACAACGAAATATAAGCAAATAATTTTAAGACAGTTTTACTCCCGTGTAGTCTATTTATAAATAGTCTTCTGTAAAAATCTTAATAATTCCAAAAACCAAATTTTTAAAAAATCACATATAACTTGTATAGACCAAAGTTTATTAAACCTATTTTTAGACCCATTTTTGGTTCTAGATCCAATAGGTTTTAAGAACTGATTTCTCTGAAACTGTTTTATACAGCCAAAACCAAAACACTTAACATTGTAAGCAGGATTTCTGAATTTCCTTCCCTCAAGGGGATCGAGTAGTGGTTTAAATTATATCAAAATTTAAATATATGTAACTGAATTGTTTTTAGTATGACAATCAAGATTAACAGAAAACAATTAAAAACTATAGTTTTTCAAGCCCTTCTTTTAAAACCCTGTTAGCTATCAAAAATTAATGATCGACCGTGGAATAAACATATTTTCTAATTTGTATTTAAGACAGCACTATATAGTATTATGTGAAATTTGTTAAGATCGGTCCATTATTTTAGTCCATAAAATTCCTAAACATAAAAAGATTTTAACAAAATTTTGCAAAATTAAGTCTTATTATATTCTTAAACGAGGGTCGGTACATAATTTTTTCTAATTCCCATATGGGTCTATAGAAAAATTCCCTTTAAAATGCATAAATTTTAAATAAAAGTTTGTAACATAATAAACATAAATAAGGAAAGCAAATTATAAGAGGGTCGTTCATAATTTTTTTGTAGCTGACATATATAGCCAACGATGTGGTGTAGGGTATGGCATAGTCAGGCTTGACCGACTATAAAATTGTCACTTGTTTCGTATGCAAAAAATATGTGTGTGCCTTCAGTCACAACAATGATTAATCGATTACTTTTCCTACATAACAATAACTTTCTTCTTTTTAGATTACTTTTATGTTGGCATTAATTTAGAATTGATAAAACAATAATGTTTTCTTTGGGCAATCGATTTTCATTAATCGAGTATTACTAATAACCGTTAAATATCGTAAAATTCATTACTGTTTTTTCTTTTCATAACCGGTTGCAATTCATAAGTAAAATTAATAGTTTTGTCAATAGTATTTTCCGTTCTTAGTGATAACATCTATGTTGATTATTCGATTACTGTTCTTACATAAGTACTAATAACCTTAATAATTAAGTTGTATTATTTTCAAGTCTAAATTAAAAGTCTCTAATATAATGACTTTATTGTAGAGTTATTGATTTTTTTTATCCGTAAAACCGATTACTTTTCATAATAAAAATTTAATCCTTTGGTAATTACTTCCTGTTTTTTTAATGTGCATTATTTTTATCTCCAACAGTGTAAGTTTTTTAGTGATGAAACTTTTGATAAAATGTAAGTAACCGGTTACTTATTAGGTTTTCACTCCGAAAATCATTTATATTTTTTTTAATCCTTTTCCTTTAATTTTATTTATTATTACTGAGGTTTATCCTTTCAAATCATTATAGTTTTTTTTGTTCCTTAAAGAATTTTAACAATTATTTAATGAAGCTGGTGGGTTTTTTAAATATTAATTTATTTTAAAACTAATAAAAAATTTAACTAAAATTTAGGAAAATATTGAATACTTTTTTGTAAAAAAACATTTAAATGTATTTAAAAAATTTTTCAATTGAATTTTTATAAATTTTGTAAGTATTTTGAGATCCTCAGCTAAGCAACAAAAAAACTGATCTAAATATATGAGTGCGTACATGTAGGTTCGCGTGTGTGTGTGTGTGTGAAATAAAAAATTTAGGGTTTTTAGTAGTCTATACACTTTAGTTTACTTAGACTATAAATAGTTATAATATTTAGCTGCTGTTAAAGGCCCCTTTGTATTTGAGAGAGGGACTTAAACGTAATCATTCATTTTCTTAATATTAGAAGACATTCGATTGAAATTATCATCGAAATTGGAGACAGGTCTATAGGATCTTTGTTTGGCCTTGAGATGTATATTCCAGGCAGCTAAAATGACCACTATTACGGAAAGACAGCCAATAATGGTGTAAAGCAAATTATTGTGTTGACTGTAACGCATAAGTTCCACAACTTGTGGATAGACTTGATAAGTAGCAGGGACTTCTTGGCGATTACAGGGTTCTGGAGTGGTACTAGAGGGATTATCAATTTTACAGGGTACACTGGCAGCAGTTGTTGCTGATTCAGCTTTGTTGCCTAAAACTCCAGTGGAAACTGTGCTCGAAATTTCCTCTACTTCCGGCTTAACAGTAGTTGTAGTTGTTGTAGTAGTAGTAGTAGTTGACGTTGTAGTCGAACTAGTAGAAAATGTTTCTGTAGAACTTACTTTAGTCATTTCATTTATAGGTTTCAACTCTATGTCAGGCTCTACTTGGTCCTCATTATCACTATAATCTTCATTATTATCATAATTATGTGATGATTCTATTTCATTATCATTATGTTCCTCCAAATCATTATCCTCATCATATTCTTCTTCGCCATTGGGCATAGGAAAACCTTTGGGCCAACAAACAGGACAACAGCTATCCTTTAGTTGTACTTGACGATTAGTAGTACAGTTTAAAGCTTTGCACAGGGTTATCACACAATTGGCTTCACCATTAACACACTCACAGTCATAACAACCATCACGCCAATTTTGTCCATGTTCATAGAATGTGTTTAAATTTTTGGAATGGCACAAAGCCAATTTCTTTATACCCTCATCACAACTTTGATGACATAATCTATGACCACCATAACATTTGCAACGCTGACAATCGGTCAACCAATAGCTTTCGGTATCTTGTACTTCAACACAATTCGGTTCTTTTTGACATCCATATTTACCGCAACAAAAGCCAGGCATATCAATGGATTCGGGTGAAAGTTCTACTACAACTTCACCCTCATTGTGGCAGTCGGGTATATGGCAAGTTTTACAAATACATTTCTTATTAAGGCAACATTGTGAAAAGATTTCATCCGAAATCTCAGTGGCGTTTTTAGAGATGTTATGATATAACATGGTGTCATCAAGAGCTATTAACGGTTCGGCTATTAACTCACGAATACTACTGTCATCGGGACAGGTTATCTCTGAAAGAGGTGGACATATGACATTGTCACAGAGATGTGGTATGGGAGAGGAATCTGAAATGAGAAGACAAGAAATGGAACTTATTAGTTCAGTTGTAAAAGTTTAGAATTAGAAACAAATTTTAAAATATATTAAAATATTAATAAACGACTCTCGTATATTTAAATTTTACGATTTATTCTTTTTTTGAAATTTATGCGTTTTAAAAATTAATTTTGCTCGAGGATGTACAGAAATTATGAATCGACCTTCGCATCGTTTTTTAGTTGAATTTGTCTTACTTTGATCAATTCTTATTATTATACCAACGTATATGTGAGATTCATGCCTTCAAGGTGATATTTCACCACGTGATTGTGCGTGCATTATGAGAAATAATGGACCGACCCTCGTATAATTTAGTAAGTCGTTTTATAATATAAAACGAATTGTTTCTGCAGAATTTCGTTAAAATTGCTTTATATTTATGATTCATATGATCTTAAAACCTTATTCTGGAAGGACATATGTATCGGAGGTGCCTCAGATATTGGATCCGACATTGTAAATTTCTATAGGCTTTGTTAAAAATAGAAAAATGGACAAAATTTAATTCAAATTCTCAAAAACTGTTATACGTACACTGTTCACAACGTTTACAAAAACACCCATCCGGTAGGCAAACAGACGGATAGACATCGTCTGTGTTAGAAAGTGATTTTGAATCAAATGTCATGTAACACGATTTACGGTTATAAAAAGATTTTTTATTTTTTTAAATGTCCTTAACTTCAACTGAAATAAAACTTGGAAGGAATGTGATGATATGATATGGAATTGAACTCGAAATGAACTAGAACTGAATTAGAACTAAACTAGAACTAAACTAGAACTGAAATAGAAATAAACGGAACAAGAATCTGTACAAGAACTTGAACCAGAACTTGAACTGAAACCTACGCTGAAAACAATACAAACAAAATCTGCCCTGGAACCTGAACTAGAGTTTCCACACGAATGGTGTTGATTTAGTTGGGGGAGCTGGTTTAACAGCATTTTCTTGTTTAGATTACCTGCTCTTAGTAACATTTAGAGCCATTAATTGTTTTACATTTTAAAGAATCTGTTAACTCTCAGTCCATTAATAAATTTGTAAAAATTAAAAGCAAAAAAGAGATTATTAAACTCAAATCACTTCATATCATTTGGCACTTAAAAATGCTAATGACATTTTTTATGACTGAGTATTTCAACAATAATTTTGTCCCAAAACGAAAAAATAAATATGATCCACTTAAAAAGTACTTAACAGACAAAACAAAAATCTTCTCAAAATTTAAATTTAATGATTTAAAAAAATTGAAAATGAAAAGAAATCATAAAAATAAACCAGAGTCTTAAAAAAATCTCTTAGAAAAACAAAATTATTTCATAGTTTTTCTAAAACAGAAATTCTTTTTTTCTTGAAATATTTATGCACCCACTTACATACATTCATTACATTATTACATAACAAAATACCAGTCATTCAGTCATTTATTCATTCACTCACATACAGTCACAGTCTAACTCTATGTCCCTCTATTCGTTTCCCTTCCTGCTTATATATGCCCTTCCGTATATGTGTGTGTGTGTGTGTTAAAATGACAATTTATTTGTCTAATAGAATTTTCATTACATCAACTTTGATGAGACAATGCACAATCATCCTCAGAGATACACTTAACAAAATGTATGTTTAATTATGTATACGAAATTGTATTATTAGAATTTTTTGTATTTTTTTTTTCTTTCTTATAACTATAAAATTGTTTCTTCTTCTTTTTTTTAATAATCTTTTCGTTTCCTTAACACTTCAGTGATTTCAATATTTGATTTGGATTTTCAATGTAATTTTCTTATTACTCAAGTGCTTGTAGCGCAAGTGAAGTGTTGTGCTGCAAGTTGAGTATTTGACTCTTTTGTATAGTGTTCGTAGTTATGCTCAATAGCTTCATGGTTTTAAAGTACGCACAATGAATTGGAAGCAAAAAAAAGAGGGTAATAATAAAAAAGGTCAAATAGAGGGCCTTATATTTAAAATTCCAGCTTTGTTATTAAAGAAATTAAGTAATAAATTGGAGTTTAATGAAGAAATATGAAGATCTCCCGAAACTCTGGTCCTCCTAAAATTCAAAAGTTTGGAACTTTTTTTTAATTTAAAGGAAAGTCCGTAAATAAGTAAAAAATTGGATTGTTATTAAAAATATAACGATTTCGGGAAACTCTGGTTCTCCTTAAATTCAAGATTTTGGAAATGTTTATTTTAAAAAAGTGGTCCTTCACTAGAATATAAGAAGTTAAATCGAAAAAATTTTAATACACATTTTTCATTAAAACTATTGAACAAAGTATTATCAGCGAATCCGCAAGAGTCGGACCAGGACCGTCGACGCAACTCTAGCTAAAATACCTGGGGTGCCGGATGACAAAACCGAGGCGTAAGATACACCAGGTTTTACAACACCACCAGACGACTGATTCAAATGCGGCTTTTCCTGCCGCAAGCGCCCACCGACGCTAATCGTGGCCTTCCTTTCCCTTACCCTATGTGGACACTCCTTACTATTAGCCGCATGTGCCTCGACACCACAGTTAACACATCTCACAGGAAGTCCTACTTTCCTAACAGCCTGACCCGTCACTGGATCGGTAGTCAGCGACTCCCTTCATCTAGCTTAGATGTAGACTTCCTTCAGTAGTAGGAATATCCTTAGTAATATCAGAGACCGAAATATCATCATGGGTATCGTTCTCGAAATCACCACCAGTAGTACCATTATCAACACCAGCTTCGGCTATAGCAAGATCTTGTAATATTGTTACTGAAGAAATGGATTTGTTCTTTTTCTTCTTATGCTTTTTTCCATGTTTTTGGTTGGGAACTGTTTTATTGGATATCAGTTCGTCATCATTAACGCTCATAAAGAATGAACCAAGCATGGTTTTGACTAGTTCATCCACCTTCATTTTTAGCTTTTCGTTTTCAAAACAAAGTTATTCAATTACTCTATCTTTAAAGTTAATCATTTGTTGAAGTTCCTCATCGGAATCTACAACCCTTTGTCTTTTGTTAAGATTTGAATTTTCATCCATTTTTTATTAGTTCTATTTCCATACCAGAATAATCAACATTCAATTATTTTTAATTTTTAAGATTTGTTAAAACCAATGTTCAATGCCTTCTATGGGCTTCTCAATGTATCGCAGGATTAAACAAAATTTTGAATGTCTACTATATTATTTCGGCTTCTCACTTTAATAAAGCTCTCTTATTTTCTAAAAATTTAAGCAAAAGTTTACTTTAATTATTATAAAGTTCTTCTTATCCAAAAGCGCTTTTCCTAAGATCATTTGCACTAATTTAACTTTGATCTTTTCGCTACACAAACACTTTTAACACTTGTGATTTTTTTTTAAATGAGTATTGATATTTAAAGTTTAATTATATAGTAAAGCTTGGAACGTAATGTTTGAATTGTAGGATCGAACTTGTCAAATAGTTATTTATTACAAAACCTGGTTTGATGATTTACTATAAATAAGAATGTTCGTTTGAACAATTGAACATTTAGATTCTGGCTGTGTAGAGTGAAGAGTCAATATGGAATATTTAAAAAAAGGGTACATGGGGCAGATCTTTTCAAAAGCTTCATAGAAATTAAATATTATTATTAATGGTTTTAAACTAAAAATAAAATTTGCCGTAAATTAAAAAAACTTTTTTAATATTTATTCAAATTAAAAAAACAAAAGATTTTTACGTCGAAAATACAAAAGTAAACACACAACAACATCAGCGATGTGAAACAGCACAGAACAGAAATGTGGAAACAAAAACTAAAATAGAAAAAACTCAAGATGGCCAGAAGTGCTGCAGTGATATCCTTATAAATGTGTTTGTAAGCTTGTGAGTGTTTCCATTTATTCATTCAGTTATTTATACATCCATCCATCCATCTTTCAATTATTTTGTATGTCAGCCAGTTCGTCAATCAATTTGTTAGCTAAAGTTTTAGGCAGGCGATTGTGCGAAAAAGAAATTAATACTTGTAGATTTTTATTGCTATTTGATGTTTATGATGATAATGATGATTACGCTGACGATGGTGATGATGATGACGACGACGTCGACATCAAGAACGCTTGATAGCTGTCTATAATTACGAATAATGATGAAAATGATAGTGAGCCCAGCAAGATTGTATTTGATGTTGTGGAAATAAAGAGAAATTTCAAGTGTGAAAAAAATTAGTTTTGAAAGAAATTTTGGGGAAAAAACTGGTTCTGAGCGAAAATGCTTTACCGTTCTGTGAAATTTATGCATTTGATAAAGATTTTTCCGGCGGTTACATCGGAGCTAACAGAAACGATGGACCGACACTCGTATAATTTTTATGTTAATTTGACACATTTTTATTACAACATCAATGTATATAGAAGATATATGAAAGGGGCCTTGTATGCGCCCCATGAGAAGAGATGTAGCGACAAGCGCTTTATTTTGTACATCAATTTAGAATACTTTAAAACTTGTTTTTGTTGAACTTCTTTGTAATCGCTTTGAATTTAGGACTTTTATGACCTTAAAACCACATTCCGGAAGCACTTTTTTATAGGAAAACCTAAAATTTGGTAACGAAAATGAAAAATTCCTAGAGACTTCGTCCCTGGGCCAAAAAAATCTATCAAGATATCTCAGAAATTGCGATCTGTAGAATGTTCCCAATGTTTACATGGGCAGACAAACATACAGACAGACGGATCGTTAAATCAATTAGAAAATGATTCTGATTTGAACGGTGTACATAAAAATTTGTGTTAGTTAGGTGTCTTGGTTTTTTTTCATCTCCTTATTGAATACCCTGTCCCATTATTATTCTTATTATTAACATAAGC
The DNA here is from genome assembly GCA_004302925.2 of Cochliomyia hominivorax. Classification (NCBI taxonomy): domain Eukaryota; kingdom Metazoa; phylum Arthropoda; class Insecta; order Diptera; family Calliphoridae; genus Cochliomyia; species Cochliomyia hominivorax. The sequence goes on along the minus strand of PYHX02000413.1, from coordinate 75,378,125 downwards.
CTCACAGAAATGTATCAAAAGCTTTTTGCTTGATTGAATTGTGAGAACTTAAAATCATTGAAATACACTGGAGTACACACTAATTCCCAGTATTTTATTCCATCCAACTCCTTAATTTGTATCGAATTCGAAAAAGGAAAAATATTTTTTAAATTCCATATCATTGAAGCAGTAAATCATTTATATTGAAATGAAATTTGTAGGAAAAAATCTAAAAAAAAGGAAATTTCCAGAAATCCGTACATAAATTTCAGGATTTGCAAGTCTTGCAGCTTCAAAAAGTTCAAATTTTTATATAATTAATGACTTTGATATGCTGAAATTTGTGGGAAATTTATCATAATGATAGCAAAGGTCTGTAGCATTATAACCTTGACAAATTAAGCCCCAATAATCAAAGAATGGGTGATCAAACTGTGGGACATCGTAAATAAATCTATTTACAGAAAGTAAAATGCGAATCGTAGAGCTTGAGTCTCTGATTTTACTTACCGTTAAATACGCCTATTAAAATATTATCTGCGTACTAACATTTACGCGAAATCTACGTCATATGAAGTGTTTTCTAGAATTTAGGACTTATATAAGAGTTATAAGAATTTATGGAAAGATTCTCATAAAACTTTATACGGTATAAACTGATTTTATAAAACTTAAACGGATCGTTTTCACAATACGAATATGATGCAATTTAGTATGACTTCGAAAGGGGTTCTTTAAGGGAGTTATGATCATTTTTGGACCGATCATAATGAATTTTATTAAGGCATCTCCTTGTAATAGAGTTGTTCGCTTATAAAACTCTCAAATATGGTCCGATTCTTTTCAAATTTTGACATATTTACTTTCCGATTTTCCTTTATTCTATGTAACTAATTAGACAAATATCGGTTGGTAGAGGTTATAAACATTATAGTATTATCAGGGAGAGTGATAACCCCGTAGAAAGCATATATTAATTACCAACTATTTTTAGAATTTTTCTACAAGAGTTTTAATATTTGATCCCAATTACTTTTCCAAGAAACAGTTTTACTAGACAAAATGCAGAATGGATATAATCAGAGCGGGATATACAATCAGGTGCTTTGAAACTAATTTCAATGGCATATAGATATTTGTCTCACACTTGGTTTTAACATTCTTCTTAAGATATGACTAACAATATTCTCTTCTATATAAATAATTTATAGATCTAAATCCGCCCTAAAATACCAAACTATGTATGATGAATTCATCATAAGCTTTATTTCTTTCCCTTTAAGAAGCATTAATATATTAGAAGACACCATGATTTTGAAGTGGTGACACTGTTAACTATAACTACCATATGAGATTCCTTCTGCAAAAAAATTTTAAACTAAATGTTGCAGTATTTCGGTAAAATTTAAATTTAAGATTTCTAAACTTAATGACGAACTTCAAGATCAACGGTCCATATTTGGCCGTAAATCTTACATAGAACTCCTTTTAAGAACATTGTGATAATAAGCTCTTTAATATTAACAAAAACTAAAAATTTTTAACTCTGACAAATATAGTAGTCCTCGCATAAATTAATACCAAGTCAGAGTCCAGAATACCAAAATTTCAATTCAAACAACTTTTTTTAAGGCTACTTGGGGGAGAGCTTTAAGATTCTTTAAAAGGAATATAACATTCTTACTATTTTTACAGTTATGGAATATCCATTATTTCAACTGTGGCTTTCTAGAAATTTCACTTTATAAGAGTTGAAAAATATTTTCCTTTAAAACAGAAAACTGTTTTGGCTGTTTCGTCAAACAGTAATGCTCCCATAATTTAAACTCCCAAGTGGCTTCTTTAAGAGTTTTTATGTTATCGTTTTTGTCATTTGAAACCCACAATTACTAACAGATGTTCTTATCGGTTTAATATTTTTTAACAAATATTTCCCTAAATACATCAAGGAAAACCAAGATATAATAAATTTTTGGTCATAAAAGAGCCAACTGCCTTTATGAATGGAATAAAGGGAAAGTAATGCTGAATTTAAAACTTTATTTTCGCTCAAAAATTATTTAATTAATTGCCACAAATAAAACTTTTTACATTTACTGGAAACCACAAAAAGGTTATATTATCAAAATGAGGCAAAAGGAATATTAAGTCTGGAATAAAGAATACTGTGCACTAGAAATGAACTTTTTCTTGTAGGGTTCATATGTTTCATGTTTCCTAAAGGACTTTTTTAAGAATCGTAAAAAGTAAAAGTTGTTCCTTTTTGTATAAATTATTTGAAATTTAAATCTGAAAATATTTTAAATAGTTCAAATTTAACTAATTTCAAATATTCATACTGAAAAATTATATATAAATTTAAACAGAAAATGTCCAAATCAAATGCAATCAATAGTGGAGAGAACATGCATATATATATTATTTTTTTTAAGAATCTGAAAGCTTATAAACTATTACAACTGTTAAGCTTTTATATCATGGAGAGATATCATTTTCGAAAAATATTTTTCTCTTTTGCACAGTATTTCTGTACATGACCTTAAGGCAAATCATATGCATTTATAACATGCTGAGTTAATGCACTTGCAGAGTTACATTGCACAATGGGATAGATTAAAATTTTAATTGGCAAAATATCTTGTCATCTTTCCTATTACATAAACTATATTTAATCTTGTGTTAAGTCGCTGGGGAGGATATTGATACTCTACGCCTGTTTGTTACATACAAAAATGGTGTTTAAGGTCGTAATATCTTGCTCAATTTCGGCATAGCTTATTATTCGTTTCAATGTTTCAAGTTGGTACCATACAAATGTCCTCCCGTATTGGAAGAGAAGCTTCATAAAACTCCCGGATATTAATACATTTTAAATAAAAATTACACAAATAAATCTTGTATCAATCCATATCCTCGTGCCAAATTTCAAATAAATCAATCCACAATTGACCGTAGCTCCCATATAAACCCAATTCCGAAATTCATTTAAAATTGCAAAAAAATCTCAAAAATATTTCTTATTCTTAATACCTATGTAAACTGAAAAAATTCTAACAGATTTTGCGATGATTTTCCATAATTTCCTAAGGCTCTCATGTAATCCTTATTTCCGAAAATCACTCCTTTAAATATTTCACATATATATGTTAAATAAGTATATTTAATAAAACCAGAAATCTTAAAATCAAATTCGACAAGTATAGGTGCTCGATAATATAGGTGTTCCTATCTAACAATTATGCTCTTACTTGTTTTTAAATACCCTTTGTTGGGCCTTTGTCACTACTGAAGAATCCAAATTATCTTAAAATATTTCTTCGGATTTTCCGTTAGAGGTAGTAAATTTTTGAGAAGACATCGCAATCGGACTTCATCTTTGTCCTAGTAGGTTTAATTGTCTACTTTGTTTTGTAAAAAAAAGATCAGTTTATTGACTCAGCTAACTGAAGAAGACGGAAACTAGCGATTAGGTCAGCTGTTTTCAAAGTTGATCTAGTGGCATTTAGAAATAGAAATGGCTCTCAATATAAAAAATGAATGTATTATGATTCGTATCTATCCATTGTTGGATCCATCTTAAAATTTGTGTTAAGGCTGCCGCATTAAAAAGTATCATGATCTCGTCATAACAGCTATTAGAGTCCTCATTGGAATTTTATTTATTTTCTTTTGTTTTCTCATCTGAAGTATCTGCCAAGATATTTTCGGCATCATTCAGATATACCCCTACGTCTGAAATGTACACGTTAATCCTTTACATATGCAGAAATACTCTAATTTTATAATTTCAGAAATACTCTTATTTGATTCCAGAATCTTTAATGACTCCAGGCTCTTTGTTAGGTCTCCGTTTCTAACTTGCAGCGAAAGACTTTTATATGAATCGAAATAAACAATTTATATCTAAATTTTTTTCAAGACTTTTAGCTTCTACTCCATTGTACATTTGTAAGCCCCATCTACCCACTCATAATACCTAAAACCATCTTTTCCCCTCCTCCCTCCATTATTTAGAAAACCTAAATATTTTTAATGCATCTTAGTTGCTGCAATATGAGAAGTCAAAAATAGAACACAGTTAAAATATTAAGACGTCCATAAAAAAGAATAAAGCGTTAAAACAAAAACGATGAAATTGTATTTAAATGGCCTCATAACTCCCCCGTGGTGTTCTAGAAATAATATCTACCATTTGTTCTATAAGTTTAGTTTTATTTTCTTTTAACTTTTTAATCGACTAAAATGCTGCTGATTCGGCTGGCAATGTTGTTCTTCTTTTGCTATGACCTGACTTGGCCCAAAATCATTTCATTGAATTTTTATTCTTCTTTTTTTTATTTCCTTTTCGTAATATTTGTACAATTTTTATTTAAGAAAACAAATAAAAAGTTTTTTTCTATTCATTTTTCCAAGTAATTGTTATTATGACTTAGAAATGAAAGAAGTTAAAAAAAGATTGCACAAATACAGTGAGTAATTTTTATAAGTAGGGTAATAATATTAAACTCGTTATAGTTTAAATTCATGCTAAAAATAACTATAAATTTTAATGAGTTCATAGTAAAATGAATATGTACTAAAAACAGCTAAATATACAGTAAAATTATATGTAATAACGAATATTTCAATGTTTTTGTGAGAACTACATAAAATGGATTTTAATGATTTTAAATTAAGTTTGCTTTAAGTTGTCTAAGAAATATGAACTAAATAAACTGAATTAGTTTAATTTAAAATTTGTATAAAACCTTCCAAATCAAGTGTTTTTAATCTGAACAGATTTTATTATAAACGAATACTCATATAAGTAGAACAATAACCGAACTAGAACCTGAACTAGAAGCTGGACTAGAACTACAATCTGAACTAAAACCACAACCTGAACTAAAACCTAAACTTACCTTGATCCTGAAACGGAACTTGATCAAAATCCTGAACTAGAACCTGAAAAAAAACTAAACTAGAACCAGAACTTAAACCTGCAATAGAATCTTAACGAGAACCTGAACTAAAATTGAATTGTAACCTGAAAAAGAACTTAAACTAGAACGTGAAATAGAACCTGAACTAGTACCTGAACAATGACCTGAACAATAACTTGGACTAGAATCTTAACTAGATCCTGACTAAAATTAAACTTGAACCATCAGGTTCTAGTTTTTGTGAGAACCATATAAAATGCATTTAATAATTTTAAATGAGCTTTTTTTTTAAAGTTGTCTATGAACTAAATAAATCAAGTTTTAAAATGAACTAGAATTTGAACTCGAACTTGAACCTCAACTTAAACCTGAAGTAGAGTCTGAACTAGAGCCTGTTGTAGATCCTAAACTAGAAACTGAACTAAAATCTGAACTAGAATCTGAGCTAGAGTCTGAACTAGAATATGAACTAGATATAGAACTAGATCCTGAACTAAAACCTGGAATAGACTTTAAATAGAGCTAAGCTAGAACATTAACTAGAACTAAACTAAAATTAATCAGAGCTGACGAGTCGATTTATGTCGTCGATTATTCTCTTATGTATTTATTGTCTTTGATGCAATTCCGTTGTTGTTATCAGATTCGACTCCAGCATAATATAATACAAAATATCTTTCTGATACAACCAAATTCGGAGTTTATTTTTAAATCATAAATAATACTTTTTGGCATTAATTTGGCTGATTGATGATGGTAATGTTTGGACACTAAATGTAGTTTTATTGTCCTCATCTGCATCAAGTCCAGTTAACTTATTATACTAGTTTCAGCAAATGAGTCATTTAGACATATTCATTAGCTCATCAGTTGTCATAACATCATGAATACCGTTCACATTTTATGTGCTTTTCAAGTAGTTTTTTTCGACGTTAATGGCAGTATGAGTTAACGCACTGGATTTAGATCACCCTTGCGCCCTTACCGGAGATATTGTCATCTTAAATGCCAGTTTTATCGCCGTTTCTACTATCTAAGGTTGCAGTATCTGTATTAAAGTAGCAACATTCAAACATCATTATCATCGCATTGCCGTTTTAAATTTTCCGATTTCAGTTCATAAGGTTCAGAAGTTCTATGTTTGTAAATGTATCTTAATTTTTTTTAAATAAACGGAAATGGTTTATTGTCTGACCTCCAATGATAATACAAGTTCTTTAAGGGTTTAACAGCATCCTTCCCCTAGGAACTTTTTCCAAACCCTTATCATCAAACTTTTCCCAGTCCACATCTGTATAAAAATCTTGAGTCCCATAAACTCAAAATTTCTTAAGTTAATTGGGTTAGTACAGTTCGACTAACCTTTTAAGACCAAATACCCCCTCCTAACTGTCATTATATTAATCATTATTATAATTATGATGATTTTACCATAAACGATTGAATAGTTGATGATAGAAGATGTTTTTTATGCCCTACATTTTTTATTTATTGCGGCTAAAGAGCTTTACAGTTGATATATAACACTGTAATTTATCTTAAACGCACAAGCTATACAACAACAATGTTTTAGAGAATAAGAGGCTAACTCACACATATAAATTCTATTAAAGCAACTCCCCTGCACTAATAGCATTAACTAAACCCAAAATGCCATTAGTTGGACATGTAGTCATTTGAGAAGCGAAAATTGCTACAAACATTTTGTGTGGCAGATGTAAGAGTGTCAGCTATAAAATTAAACCAATTGAAATATTTTAAATAAATTCCTTGATGTTTTTAGAGTGATAAGGCGAATATAACTTTTTTAAAGTAATTGAGACTAATAATATTAAAACCACAAATCTGTAATAACTTAAAAGATTCCATTTTAATAAAATAGAGTGCATTTTTGGAAATTAAACTGTTAGCTAACAGTTTTATACTTTAATCGAATTAGTTATTATAACTTATTTAGAATATTTTGCCCAAAATAGCACCATTAAGTCCTTTTATACCCTCCACCACCACAAATGGTGAAAAGGGTATATCAATTTTGTCATTCCGTGTGTAACGCTAAAAGGGAATCACATAAGACCCATAATGAATTTATCACATTAAATCAAAATCTGTATTGATTTAGCCATTTCCGTCTGTCTGTGCCTGCCTGCCTGTCTGTCTGTCTGTCTGTATCTCTGTTGTTGTTGGTATGCTCATATCCACAATAATTAACAAAACTCAATGAAAATTGTCCTGAGTATTTGTTATAGTACTGTGAAATTTTCCACAGTAAAAACCAGTTATGTTAAAAGATATAGACAGAAAACGGAGGCATGCTCTTAGTAAGAGCAAAAAATGGTCTTAAAATTATCAATTGGAAAGACATTTTGCCATAATATTATGTATGTATTTCATTACCACTCCAAAAATTATCAAAATCGGTTCAGTAGAAAAAAAGTTTAACCAAATATATAACTTATTTTATTACTCATGAAATGTTTCGTGTTAAATTTAAGAAAAATTTGTATATGTCTACTAGTGTATGTGTGAGT
>PYHX02000413.1:75347215-75370590 GCA_004302925.2 Cochliomyia hominivorax | reverse complement strand
AACATTTATCCAATTTTCATTTTAAATATATTTTTTGAGCTTAAGAAAACGAGCACGGATATTTCAAAAGTTCGAAATGTCTTCAAGATTTACATAACAGTTATTATAATTGTTGTTGTAACAGTTCGGTTGTATTTAGTTTGTCTTTCTTGGGGAAAAAACTTCCAATTGACATAGCTGTCAATAGGTTAACAATATTTGGCCGAATGTAACTTGAGTCGTTCCGGATTGGAGATATAATTGTAATGAAATGAGGTCCTTCCTTATTTGCCGTTCAATTTACTTTATATATAGTAAACGGATATCAAGAAATTTCATTTAATCTGAATCCTGAAAACAAGAATCCACGAAACACAGTTCATTACTGAAATATATGGATTTTCGGAATGAATGCCTTTTATACCGAATGAATGTTTTTAATAACAAATATACAAAACATTCACGATAACAAAAAAAAATAGCTTAAGAATGTATTAAGTTCATTGCCAAAGTGGCCCCACCCAGTCTTCTTAAGACCCAATAGAAACTTATTATCGGGTTTAATCAAATTTGAAGCAGGTCGTGGCAATATTATCTTTAGTGTATATTTCCGTCGAGAAAAGATTAGCTTCTAGCCAAAGTGGACCAAAATACCGGTTTCCGCACTCGGGAGCTGAGAATACAAATTCAGCTTACTTCACACGTTTACTATAAACAACAGCTGCTCTCTCATTAATTTAAGCAGATCAGTAATTAGATTAAGTTTTTTGCTGTTTCACTCACACAAATGCAAATGTGTAGTAGTGTAGAGCATTAAATTTAATCAAATAATAAATCCTTAACCACAATAAGCATATTTCTTTCAACCTCCCACAGTTCTTAAATTAAAAAAAATAGTGCTCTTTAAATTCGTTCTAAATCGATTTACTTTCAGTTCTTTTAAAATTCTTTATTTTTAAATATTTCACTATGGAATGCGGAATAAAATATTGATTACAATTTCAAATGTCCGACAAAAATTATTTTGCAAATACAAATAAATGAATAGAAAACCGGCAAATAATAATGATAATATCACTTACAGCAAAAACAGCATAAATTAAAATTTACATTTTCTAAGAAAATTTTACACACAACATTTGAAAGTCTGTCCTTCCTTCTATTCAGTCATGATTGTCTGTCCATCAGACTATTTGAATTGACTATTTTATACATTTTAAATTAATGCAAATAAAATTAATATTTATTATTATTTATTTTTATTACACTTTTTTAGTTTTTGTTTTTGTTGTTTTGCATATTCTCACATTTACGCATTTTAAATCAATTTAAATAAATAAATTTAAAAAAATGAAATAAATTTAATTGAAAAAAACACTTCAATTGTACATTAAAAGCAAGTCAGAATGTTATAGTTGGTTTAGCCTGACTATGTAACACGCTACACCACAATGTTGGTTGTAAAATCAGCTACGAAAAAATTATGAACGGCCCTCGTATAATTGCTTTTCTTATTTATGCTTTTGTGTGCAATATATTAGTATGATACTAATGTGAAATTTATCCCTTATAAAGGGATTTTTTGGAGGGTGATATGGGAATTTGGTAGGGACCCTCGTTTAATTTTACACAGCGGTTTTGACTTATATTTATATTAATTTTACTAAATATTTCTACAATACCTACGTATATGTGAGTTTTGTGAGTTCGAAAGTGATATCTGGATTTGGGAGGATGTTTAAGACCTATGAGAAATAATGGTCGGATCCTCGTATTATTTAGCACGTCTTTTTAGAATATAATAAAACGTATTTTTGCAGAATTTGGATAAAATCGTTTTATATTTAGCACTTTTAGGAACTAAAAACGCCATTCCGAGAGAACATTTATATAGAGCCTATATGAAATAATGCACCGAACATAACCAATTTCAATAGGCGTTGTCCTTGGGCCAAAACAACAGTACGTGCCAATTTTCATTAAGAAATATTCAAACTTGCGACCTGTAATTTGCGAACAAACTTTACATGGATAGTCATCTGGACGGACGGACATGCTTATATCAGGAAGTGATTCTGAGTCGAACGGTTTATTTAAAAGTGGTGGTGGGACTATTTTTTCTGCCCATTACAAACATCTACACAAACGCATAATACCTCCACCAACTACGGTGGAGTAGGGTATAACAAACATGAAACAAAACTTAACTACAACTGTTTGTGTATGTATATGTGTCTGTTTGAGAATTTTAAATTAATTAATTGTTGATGTAGTGCCAAAAACAACAATAATAAAATAATTTCATGCAAATATATTTTATTTTAATTTTTTTTCCACGTTCGAAAGGAAAAATTGCATGATTTTTCATTTAATTGTAACTCGTAGCTGTGAAAGATTTTTTGCATGTGTATTGGTGTTAAAAAGCTTAAAAGTGAGTGTGTGTAAGTATGCGTTTGTATGTTGCATGCCATAAAAATGACTTTGTGTTTGGCCTACTCCTGCTCATTTATTATTTAACACATAAAGTCATACGGTCAGTCATTATTCAAAGTCGCATGAAATTATTACTTTTTTCCACTTTAATACCCTACATTAGCATAAGTGGTAGTGGTATCATTTCTGGCTAGTTTTGTAACACATAGTTTCTTTTCCTCTAGAATCTTTCCACTCAATGAATATCAGCTACATGTACATACTGCTACTATCGGTCTTTTATGACCGACTAAATTTCCTTACTTGTTTTTTTTTCTCGCTCATTTTATGTCGTTGTCGCACGATCGACTTTTTCAATTGTATGTAGATTCAAATAGTTGTGTTGCTTGGAAACAAGCATGAAAAAAGAACACTGATTAAGATTGTCTGTCAGTTTGGTATGTTAAGAATGTAGTCAAATGTCAAATTTTGTTAACCATCTGTCATCTTTTTTGTTAAATTTATTTTCATCTCTTCTTCTATATGTTTTTTGCCGCTTTTTTCATTTAAAATAATGTTATTTTTATGTTTTGCGAATCGCAACGAATGACTGTGTGTTAGCGAAGGCACGTTCAAAATGTCATATATTTTATTGGGAAAAGAATTGCAGGAAGATGGAGAAATATGAAGAGAATAAATATTTACAGTTAAACTTAAATGCAGACCAGTTGTACTTGGTCAAAAATTTCCCATGAGAATTAGAATCGAAACTAAAAATTACTTGACTTGATCTCATACCGTACAGACGGTTAAGACTACACCACATACAGGCTTAATAATACGGTATTATAAGCTGTTCCTACTTATGTAATAATTTTTGAAAGTGGAAGTGACTCTAGTAAATTTTAGAGTAAGACTCCTTATCGAAAGAGAATTATCTGCACCAAATATCATTAAAAAATCTCAAAAATTGAAACCTGTAGGGAATTGATTGCATGGTCAGATAGATAAATAGCCAACAACAACTAGAAGTAGTAAAGGAGGTAAATCAGGGCATATATAACATTTTCACTCAACGCCAAGAAAAAATCATATAAGCTCATCTTAGACCAAATCACTACTTGATGTTATAATGACATTTGCAAATGATACGGTGATACTTAATTCTCGCAGAGAATCACGCAAGGCATTTAGCCTGTTGGATATATATTGTCAATGAATTAAAAAATCATGACGAAGCTTTTAATTCAATTCACTATTACCCTAAGTGATATAAATATACAGCATTCTGAATACTTTACATAACTCAATATTCATTTGGATTTGAAGGAAGAAGGCGAGTATCAGTATTATACTGAGGGAGCAATAGAAAATTCTAAGAACCATAACGGTGCACTGCGGTACATAAAAAATAAAAATATTCAAAGAGATTAAAAGTGTTCATTAGTAAAATAAATGTTCCATAAATTTTGGGAAAATACTTCATGACAATACAGAACAATCTAGTCTTTCAGGGCTTCTAGTAGTAGAAGAATCAGGCACAAGCCTTTGCAGAGCGACTTACTAGTTAGCTTACTATCTTGTTAACGAAAAAATAGCTTTAGTTTAAGATTTAATATATATTATGAGGATGACATTTCTGTTTTCACAGATTCAATAATATTTTTATATATCTGGGTAGCTATGACCGTCTGTCAACCCATCCGTCAATCGCACAATTTCTTCAAATCGATTTTTAATAATTTATATCACCATAGGGTTTAAGGCATTATGCGTATGTCCTCATGTTTGAAAAATACAGAAAAATACCCATCTTTAAAAATATCGTTCAAGATATAGAATCGTTTTCTAAGTTGTTTTAAAGATGTCCTTCCGCCAGTCAGGACATCTTTAAAACAGTCTGCCGCCTAGTTTCCATTTTATAAAACTATAACGGTTGTTATTTTAACGAAATTTTGATAAAATTTGGTACACAAGAATATTTTCACAAATCCTTGTAAAAGCGGCCATGTTTGATCCAATATTTCAAGTAGCTTCCATTCAGATGTCCTTCCGAAATGGGGTTTTAAGCTCATAAAACTCCAATACAGATCTATTTTTGAAAAACACTTTAATTCATAAATCGAAAACACTAAACAAAATTTTCCAAAGACCGAAATTTTTAAACATGTTTTATAAGTATTGGCGTTTTGGGTATTTCCGTGTGAAGAAGTGGGAATTTTTTACATTCTGTGAATTACGGACAAGTTTGTTTACACCAGATTGTATTTTCAGATAAATATAGTTATTCATTTTAATTTAATATAAATTTAAATTTCAAGTTCTTCATAAATGTTTGACATTAAATGATTCTTCACTTTCTTTTCTTTAAAATTTGGGAATCTTGAAGTTCTAACGTTATCGACTGAATAATTATGTGAGCAGTTTATATCTTGGCTGAACTAAGTTTTATCAAAATGATGGAAAATATTTTTTTCATTGCGTGTCTAATGCCAAAAAATCATATATTTATCAAACACTAGCTTTTACCCGACGCGCTTTGCTGCACAAACATATTCTGTCCATTTAATATTAATTTCGTTCAGTAAAACTGTTTGGAAAACTCTTTGTTTAGTTGTTTAGATATTCGATAATCATTATTTCCTTTGTATGGGATTATCCCCCCTCTAGTCCTATCGATTCTACATTTTGTTCACTAAAATAATTCCATCAGAAAATGATTGGTACCAAATTTGAGAACTCTTTAATTCAATATTTTGATCAGTAAAACAAATTCTTGAGAAAGTGTTTGGGGTCAAATTTGAGAACTTTTGCTGCTATAGTTCTTCAGATATTCTATAAACAACATTTTCTTTGTATGGGGGAGACCTCTCCTCATGATGCTATCCTTCATTCTGTTGAGTAAAACAATTACTTGAAAAATTTATTGGGACCAAGTTTTTTTAGATATTCGATTATCAACATTTTCTTTGCATGGAGGCTACCCCTTCCCTTGATCCTGTCCGTCATTCATTTTGTTTAGTAAAATAGTTCTTTGATAAAGTAGTTGAAAATTCTCCCTTTTATAATTCTTTAGATATTCGTTAAAATAGTTCCTTGAAAAATTGGTTTGGACCAAATTTTAGAAATTCAATGATAAAAATTTGATTTTGTAAAATATTTCCTTAAAAAAGTTAATAGGACCACATTTAAATATTCTCGATGATGTGGTTCCTTAGATATTCGATGTTCAATATCCTTAAAGAAGTGATTGAAACAAAATTTAAAATATTCGATTATCAGGATCATTCTGTGAAACTAAATTTGATATATTCGATTTTAAATATTTTCTTTATATAAGGAGTACCATTCCCCATGGTCCTATCAAAATTTGTAAGCCTATTTCAGTAAAATCGGTCCACTAGTTTAGCTGTCTATAAGTCTCAAACAAACACAGAGTGAAGCACCAATAAATGACATTGAATTACTGCTCGCGCTGCTCAAATTTTGAAAGAGCAGTAGTCGTTTGTAGCGTATGTGTGAAGTAAGCAGAATTTGTAGTCTAAGCTCTCGAGTCCGAAATTGTGACTTTTGGACATCACTAGTAAAGGATTTTCGGACTAGTTTTTATAATTTTCCGTTAAATGTAAATGGAATGGATTTTTACAAACCTTCGCATAGCATACAGATATGTGACCTTTATTTTGAGCCGTTAAAGATACAGTTAATGAACTGGAACTGGGAAATTTTCATTTCCAACCACTATTGAAGAAAAAGTCCTAAATATTCTGCAGAGAAAGTTTACACCAACTCTCTTTCTTATACAGATTTTTTAATTAAAAATTCATTAAGAAATTAAAAATTCGTCCTTCAATATTTTGAACTAAAAAATCTTAAAGGGGCTTTTAATATTTTTAAGCTTAAAGCTTTATTTATATTTTCCATGTACTCCAAGCGCCATTTGCTTTACAAGTTTATTCAGATTTAATAACATAAATATGTATTTTTCCTCTTATTTTTCTGCCTGTTTTGCACATTTTACTTATGTTCAATTAACTTTTCACTTGTTTCATGGCAAACAAATGGTGTCATCAATTATTTGCTGGCAAAAATAATAAAAAAAGGAATTTATCAACGAGAAAATAAAAGACAAAGAATGATAATAATAACCCAGATTGTGGAAAATATATATATACCGACTTGTAGCAATTGTAGTTTAATGGCAAATAAGTGAATCTTAATTACAATTTATGCCAGTATTTATAAGAAGTGATTTCATAAATTTCGTATTAATTTAAACGTGCAAAATAAAAAAACAAGTAAAAGTTATAGTCGGTCATTTTGTATTTTTAGTTCCCTACACCAAATTGTTGGTTATTAATGGAAACTATCAAAAATTAATTGGTATTAATATGTATGTAGGATTTGTGTGCTTTAAAAGGACTAGAGAAAATTTTGGACTGAACCCAATAAAATTTCGTATATCGATTTACGCTTATGTTTATCTTAATTGACCGATTCTTTCAAAATACCGAAGTATATGTGAGATTTAAGCCATTCTAAGTCATAGTTTAAAAGAGAGGGTTGTATTGAACTTATGACAAATAATAGACCGATCCTCGTATAATTTGGCACGCCATTTTACAATATTATGAGACTTATTTGTGCCAAAATTCGTTAAAATTACTTAATATTCAGGATTTTTTAGTCTTAAAACATGATTCCGAGAGTAATTTACATTTAGGGGCTGATGAAATAATGGACCCATTATCACCATCACATCACTTATAACACGTGCTAAAATTTATAAAAGTATCTCTAAAATTGCGACCATTTTGCATTTTGTTCACAAGGTTTACAAGTACAGCCAGTCAGACGGACGGACATCGTTAAATCAACCCAGAAAATGATTCTGTGTTGAAGGGTGTACTAAGAAGTGCTAGTAGCGTAATTTTTCTGTGCGTTAAAAACTTAAGCACAAATACATTATACATTAGCCACGTATGGTTGTGTAGGGTACAAAAAATACACTAGAAATAAATTCCAATGTCAATTACTATTAGAATTGATGTCGGCTTTAGATGAAAAGAAAACGAGAAAATCATGATAATATATATTTTTATCGAAATTTTACAAAATTTAATAGATAAATTGTTTAGTTTATTTTATTAACGAAAAAAAATAAATTTCTTTAGAAAATTTATAGTTTTGAATTAAAAAAATTTCTTATAATTTCAAATTATTTAGAAAAAACCCCAACTGTGGGTTTTGCAAATATTTCTTACGATTTTTAATTTTTTTGGTAAATGTGCACTATGCTGCCATTTCTCCCTAGAAAGTAATCAATTTTAATTACAAATACAACAACTACAACTACTTCAAATGAAGATTCTTACACAATTTTCTAAAGACCGAAATGATGATGATGTTGTTTGTGGTAGAATAGAGAATAGAATTTTGTATTTGAAATTACCAAACATACTTTATAAAATTTTACAAAGTACTGTGGGACAGAATCATAAAATTTTAGAACACAAATTTATACATACAAGGTGGAATTCAATGTCATACTTGAAGTTAAGCTATAAATATCCAAAGCAGACGATAAAAATTTCAAATGTGTTCCAATTTGAGTCGCTATATATCCGTTTCTTAATGGACTATATTTTTCTTCTTCCGAGCTTATAATCATACATTTCTTTAGTAGTTCTTGTATAGAAGATTATTAAAAATCAATCGGCGGTTCAAAAGTTAAAAGCAGATCTCGGAATCTTTACAAAAAGTGAGATATAAAGACCCAAAGCGGGCTATTACGAATTTCAAAAGTGTTTCAATATTGAGCCGCTATATAATCGTTCTTGAATGTCTTCTCCTTTCGAACTTATAATGATATGCTCCTTTACTGCGATTCTTAGGAATGTTAAGAAAGTTAAAGGTGGATTTAGGAGTCCTTACAAAAATTGAGCTATAAAGACCCAAAGCAGGCTTTTACAACTTTCAAAAGTGGTACAATTTGATTCCATATAGATCTGTTCCTGAATTGATTTTAAGTTTACGTTTCAGTATAATCTCATCAAAATTCAATAGTCGGATCAAACGTTAAAGACGGATCTCAGAGTCTATGCAAAGGTTGAGTTATAAAGACCGAAATCATACTATAAAAATTTCAAAAGTGTCACAACTTGATCCTCTATGGATCTGTCAAATCCATTTCCAAATATTGGGCCGCAATATATCCGTTCTTGAATGAACTATAAGTTTCTCCTTTCAAATTAAATGATATACTCCTCTACTTCTCCTCCATTTCTGTGTAATCTTATTAAAATCTAGTTGGAGGATCAAATGTTACAGATGTATTTCCCCAAATGTCTTATTCCTCACCACTGTATATCCTTTTACATACACACACATATATACACTCTTCCTTTAAATACGATTTGTTTTATATTCTTTTGCCACAACTATCATTTACTATATTTTACTTACACATTTAAAGCTTTGACAAGCATCAAAACTTTCTTAGTCCTTTACCCCTTCTCTTGTTTCCTATTTATAGCTTGTAAAAGGATGTAGAAAATTTCTTTGTTATTGTTGTTGTGATAGTGAAAAATGATTTTTCGCACTCAGCTTGATTCAATTCAATTTCAAATGGTCAAAATTAAATAAATGATTGTAATGAACTCGATTTCCTTTTAAGAACATTAAAAGTGTTACACAATTTTAGAACAGGGAAAAGCTCAGAGGAGAAGGAATATATAGAATGGTAAATAAAGAAAAAAAGCTATAATTGTCAACTGCCAAATGATTTTAAAATGAAGAAATATTATGCTGCTAAAATAGTTCTTAGTAGTGAAGTCAACTGAACTAAAAAAAATAAATTAATGAAAGAAATAATTTTTTTTGGGAAAAAAACTAAAATAAAAACAAAAGAGGGATAAATTGTCAAGTTAAAAAGGGAAATTTATAAAAATAAGTAGAAGTGAAATTAAAGTAATTTCAAGAAAAAAAATTAAAGTTTGGAAAATTTAAGTGATGTGAGAATTGGTTATCACTGTTTTATAAAAAATCGAGTTTGGAATATTTCAGCAAGTAATAGAGCTTTGTCCTTGAAAATTCTTAAAAGTCATTAAAAGTTGTAAATACATTAACTTTGCAAGAGAAGGATATTGACAGAAAATATGAAATACTTTTCGCCCTTTTCTATGACTTTTTCGATATCCCATTAAACCCTTATGTTTTGTCTCTTAACCTTTCTTGACCCCGAAGGTGAAAAAGCGTATCTTTTTTCATAGTCATTTAAAGCAAATCCTAAAGGATGTTGATAATAGAAAGAATTTATGGAAAACAAGGAAACGTATTCAATTCTAGCAAAATGTTGATGGAATTTGTTTAAGGAAGTGCTCTTTATTCCTTATTAAAATTTTATTTCGAAATTGAACGAGGCTTAAACAATTTAGTCGAACAAGCATTTTTCAGTTTCAATTCAATGAATATAAACCAAATTGCAAAAGATTTTTGTATCGCTTAATTAAAAGAATACTTGGGAACCTTATAGGTCCATTTGGAATAGTTTCAAAAATAGGGGTAAAGAATATATAATAAATTTTTACCCTAAAAAAATGTCCTTTAATCCTTCTAGCCATAGGATTTTAACTAAAAATCCAATGAAAAATTCCAATCCAAAAATTAATTAATTATATGCAGTAATTACATGACTGTCTTCGGGAACGTATTACATTAGTTCGAAGATTACAGGGATATCTATTTGACGAATAATTCATTAAATCTCCTATTTTATTTCTCAAACCGTTTCCTTTAATATCCAAAATTAACTTCATTCAATTTCGCCATAAGACTCTTGATATCCTAGAGTTCTATATAAAGCAAACCACTACCACAAGTGGTGAAGAGGGTATATTATCTTTCGTGTGTAATGCTAAGAAGGATTTTTCTGAGACCCCATAATGTATATATATTCAGAAAATTTTTTCAGGTTTTCTTTGTTATTATACAAGAAATACTTTCATATATTGCATGCATTTGTGAGTGTGTATGTGCGTATAATGTACATGTACGAGACGAAATGTATGTATTTCTTAGGCATTTAAAGCGAAGGGTTTTGAAGATTAGGCATAGCAGAATATAGTATCCATATTTGTTTAAATTGCGTAATATTTGAACCGTTGGATGTGACTATATCAGGAGTATTTTCTAGTTTTTTTTGGAGGAATATAGGCTCTTATCTTATGAGAAAATCCAAATTTTGTAGATGGATAGTCTTTGTAAGTCTCTTTCAAAAACACTAAGAGCTACAAAGGTATTGCAGTCAATAAATATATATCGCCCATTTCTGGAAACTAAAATTCCATAACTTGAAAGCCTCAATCTGGCGCTATAATTTTGTGAATATAAGTGCAGGAATTCTTAAAAATTTCGATGATATGTTATTTGCTTAGGGGATACCACTCCCCCGAGTCCAATACGAACATTTTTAAAATCTCTAATATATCTATGCTTGTAATTCCAAAACATTTGCCGTAAAAGTCTAGGATGTTAAAATTTTTGTATGTCAAGAGAATACCACTCATCCGATATTTGATTTTTAAGGACTTATCCAAGTCCTTAAATTTGAAATTTTTTTGGACACTTTTACAAATTAACGATATGCGATTAAAAATTTCGTTTCATTTTAAAGGGAGATAACACTCTACACAAGATTTTTTATATTTCGTTATTAAGTCTTAATATGTTTGCTAAATTTTTTAAAGTTTCAGAAATATTAAATATTTCTTTAGGATTGTGTTGGATATCGGTTTTTAACTGAATTGATTTTACCGATTTTAAATCGGTTCAGTTATAGACAACAACAAATAGTTGGCTAAATTTCATTGAGCTTTGTCAATTATTGCTGATGTGAACGTGCTAACAACAGACAGACAGATATAGCTAAAGACTCAGATTTTGGTTTGATGCAACAATATACCTTTTGGAGTCTTAGGTGATTTCTTTTTGGCTTTATACGCAGAAGGACAAATTGAATATACTCTCATCAGCACATGTGGTAGTGGAGGGTATAAAAAACTATAATTGTAATTTGGATATTTAGTGTGGAAGGGTGAATAATAATAATAATGGCATGTTTAAAACCATTGAAAGCTGGGTAAGAGAAATCAGAATTAGCTAAATATTCTTAGTAATAAAGCATTCCAGGGTTAATAATTATTATATAACCTCAAGTACCTTTTAACATTAATTAATTTCAAATTTCCTTGTAATTCTAATTGAAATAAATAGAAAAATTATTTAAAATTATTATTATTTTATAAAAAGCTTAAACTTATATCAAATGAGTTATTTATTATTGATGTATTTTTCCATTGAAATAAATATAAATTTACTTGAAATAAAATTAAAAAATCATTTGTAGAAATTTAAACTCTGGAATGATTTACATACATAAAACATGAAAAATCATAAATAATTAATAATTTACAAACATAAATTGTGATTTTTTTCAAAAACGATTGTATGAGCATAAATATAATCATACATTTATGTATGAATATATAAACGTTAAAAACAAGTAAGAATGCAAACTTCGGCTATGTCGAATCTTCAATACCCTCCACCACAAATGCGTGTGAAGTAAATACGTTATGTTTCATACATACACATTTTATACTCATACACAATTATATATATACACTCCCAGACGCATACAAAATATAACAGCTTTTTTTTTAAATATAAAACATGAAATTAGTTATATATAATATTTTTTTTCTACTGAACCGATTTTGTTAATTTTTGGAACGATGATGTCGTATATATTTTTTGATATTATAATTGACATTTTTACGAAAGAACTTCGCTTGAGTTTGGAGGTTGTCCCAGATATCGGTCTATGACTCTTAATATACTAAATCGATTTTGCTGGTTTTAAATAGGAAACTTTTCAGGACAATAAAAAATATATAAACCAAAATTCATTGAGCTCTGTCAATATGTGAGAACAGACGGACGTAGATAAATCGAACTACATTCCGATGATTTATTCTTAGCGTTACACACGGAATGACAAAGTTAATATATCCTCTTCACCGCAAATGGTATTGAAGGGTATAAAAATATATAGAAAAACATTTGTCAAGATTGTCGTAAATGCCTTAATATGTAAATGAGACACTGTAGCAACAACTACAGCAAATAGTTACGGCAAACATTAGAAAATTGTAAATATAAAATTATGAAAGAATAAACATTTATGTTCAATACGAAGAGCACAGTGGGACAAAATAAGAAATTTTGGAAAAATATCGGAGTTTCAAAGACAAAAATGGAATAATAAGAGCAGGTCATTTTATAAAATGTTCCATTTTGAAAAGCGGTTTGAAATCGTAAATAATTCTGTGAATTTTGAACCACTTGATATGTTGTACAAATACATAGAAAATAAATAAATTTACCTAGAGAAAGTCTGGTTAATGTTGGATTTTCAGCTGGTATAAACTTCTTACACAAGTATTTCGTATCTATGAACTTGAAATTGAAGATTCATAATTTTGAAAGAAAAAGTAAGCGAAATATCACTTAATGTCATTATTAATAACGTGAAGATGATTTTAATTTTTAAGATGATCGTAATCAAATTCCACCCAAACATGCCTTATTATGCCCTACACTACAGTAGGTTGTGGTATTATGTTTTCATACTGAAGTTTGTAACATACTGAATGAGTGGTGTAACACCCACATTTAAATATATTGTTCGATTGAATGTATGACCAAATCGTGTGTCGAAATATTCCTTAACTTTTGAACCGTTACAGATATCATAATGAAATTCCATACAGTCAGAGCTGAAATATTTTAGTGTTGATTCGAAGGAAGGGAGCCCATATATGGTCAGGATAGTCTGCTGCCTTCTAAAATTTACCACTTTAGATATGTTGATTTTTTCTCCAAAAATCCATTTATGAATTGAAAGACAAAAATTTCAATATGGATAATATTTGTAAATGTTTATATAATATACGCTTGTCTTTTATAGTTTCGGAGATATAAAGGTCGATATACATTTTTAACCCATTTTTATACTTTTTTAGTTTTTTACGCAATTCGCAGTTCAGCTCTAACTATTTAAATTTTAGTTAAGGTGTCTCTAACGATTCCAAAAAATATCGATTTAAACACACTGTGAAACGCTGAAAAAGTCAGAGGTATAATTTTTCGGGTTACTGTTAGATCATTCGTAGACTGATTGAGAAGTGCTGCTTTCGTGCTGATAAAAATATCCTCCTCTCCATCCATCCAACCAATCTGAATTTATTGATTTATTTTTTAAAAAGATTTTTTGTCCAATTATGTATTTTTGTTATAAATAAAACAAGTAAAAGCTATAGTCGGTCAAGCTCAATTATTTTATACCCTACACCACATTGCTTGTTATTAATGGTAGCTATCAAAAATTAACGATCGACCCTCGTATAAATGTATTTTCTAATTTCTGCTTAAGAGTGCAGTATATTATGGTAATAATATATATGTATGATTTAAAACTACATCTTCTAGAGATACATTACGGGAGCTAGATGAAATTAAGTAACGACCATTATCTTAATTATTTCTAAGGGGAGCTATATTAGACCTATGAGAAATAATGGACTTGTAATTTGGCAAATCTTTTTAGAATATTATTTGATTTATTTTAAATTTCGTTAAAATCGCTTTATATTCAGGACTCTTATGTCCTTAAAACCCCATTCCTGGAGAAACATTTATATGGGAGCTAAGTGAAATAATGCACCCATCATCAATTTTAATAGGTGTCGTCTTTGGCAAAAAATAATGACACATGCCAAGTTTCATCAAGGTATGGAATGGATAACCAGCCAGACGGACGGACATCGTTAAATCTACCCGGAAAGTGATTCTAAGTCAAATGCTATACTATATCACCTACAGTAGTGTAGGGTATAATGAGCAAAATAACCATAAAATATTAAGAAAACAACTATAAAAACAATCAACTAAATCTTCATTTACACGAACAACAATAATAAAAATAGCAACAAAATATTGTTATCATTATCATTATTGTTATGATAATAACAGCTACAACAATAAAATAAGAAAATAAGCCTAAGTATAATATAATAACAACAATAAAATACTAAATAATGTTACCATAATAACCAAAACAACAAAAAAAACAACAAAATTCTAAAAATATGAGAAATATTTTTTTCAGAAAAATAAAGAAAATAATAGAAATAAAAGAAATGTTGATAGAAACAAAAAACAACTAGTACTTATATTTTGTTCATATTTTGTGTTAATAAACAATAACAACAAACAACAACAACTAAAAAGAACAACAATAAACACATGACAACTATAATTGTTTACAACAATAAAAAAACATACATCATATTACATAGGAAAAAATGAACAATAACTACAACTACGATATTGGTAACAAAAAAAAAACAAAACAACAACAAAACGTTAACAAATGTAAACAACTATAATCGTAACTATTAAATACAAACAACAACAACAAAAAATAGTTTTAGAAAGGGCCACATACGTTCATATAAATATTTACATATCTATGACTCTACAAGCAGGCAAACAATTACAGTGAAGGCTGCAGTTATAAGTACACCATGAATCAATTCTACTGAGATTTTGATATAATGCTAATGAGAGACTCATCTTTATTATTAAAATGGACCAATAATATTCTCTGTTCATTTAAAAACTAGATACCTTTTGAACTGTTCTAAACCAGGACCATAGTTACCAGGTTTTAATAATTAACACCCATTCGTATTATTAGAACTTTTGTAAAGAGTTCTACAACTTTAACTTTCGAAACGTATTTACAAACCTTGAAACGGTCAGTAGATTTCGGCTGTAGGTTAAACTTAACCAAGATTTATATCAGTGATATTCTTGAACTGTTTATTTTATAGAAACAAAAACGAGCCGAATAACAGCTGTTTTGTGTAAATCGTAGTTTCTTACTTCTTTATTTTTACATCGAAAAGAACTCATTTTGTCAACTATCATGCGTATGAAATTATATATCCAAAAAATCAAATAGTATCTTCGCAAGTTATATATAGCATCAAAGAACTATCAATTTATATCCAAAACCTTATGGGTTTATGCCGATTGAGGCAGAATCACATTCTAAGTCCATTTGAAAAGATTGCTCACAATGTATAATGTATTTTAAATGTATTTAATATATAGTGATGCAAAATTACGTGAATGCTACAGCATTCAAATTAGATTTATGCTCAAGGTCAAGTTTTTGTTTTTCCATTACCTCTCTTAGGATCATATGTCTTCCACAAATCTTGAAACACGTATAATAGTCTAGTCACATAAAATTCCATTTCCCTTGATCCTTAAGTATCAAACAACTCCAGGTTGTTTTGACCACTACTTTTTGAAACTAACGGGTTCAACTCTAGCGCCATTCTTGCTATAATATCGTGGTGCTTTCTGATAATATGGTCCAGTGACCCATGCTGTTGAAGTTATTTTTCCAAAATGTTGTGCATATAATTCTAAGGCACTTCCTGATGAAAACCTGAAGCTCTTGCTTGATTGTGATCTTACATTTATTGATTCCGTTATATTACCTTTAAAAATATTAAACTATTTCGACTACAATTCAGCCGTACACATGGCAGCTTATACCAAACAGCTAAAAGAAAAGATAATAGCGATTTACGTTCCTACGATCACTTCATTCTAGTGTACGTTCCAAATACAGCTTTTTCTAAATTTTTCAAGCGATTGAAACAAATTATATATCATCTTTAATGGTTTAATAAGAGTTCAATTTCATTCTTGGATGATTTTTGTATTTGTTGTCAATATTTAGCATTCATTTCTGGTAATTCGGATCATTCCCATTAATGGTGATTCTGTCTATGGCTAAAATGTGTAATTTTTAAAAGAGCTTTCTCTTTATATAAAAATAGTAGTACCTAAGTGGGTAAGATTCCGAAGCACCAGAAGTAAATTCTAGAAATCATCAAAGAAGATAATTGAGCTCTTTTTAAACCCTTATAATTTGTTTCAATCGGACTTAAAATGATGGCACATAAAAAACGATAAGGGCTGCATTTTAGGGCATGGCAAAAAAATTGTTTCGCTATTGAAGAAGTTTGAAAAATTTTCCTCATATATAAATAGCAAAAACTTAGGGGGGAAGGATCCGAAGTACCAGTACTAACTGTTAACTGTTGGTTTCCTATTTCAAATCATGAATAACAATATATAACGCAAAAGTGTGTGGCCAAAAAAAAAATTGCATTTCTGAAAACAGCATTAACTATTCCTTAGTTCTAGAGGTTAACAGGCACAACTTTTTTTCGAACCACCCTAGTGTAGACCCTATAGATCCTAGAGTTGGAACTAGTTACCGAAAAATTCCAAGTCGAAACAGGATTTCAAAATGTAATAGCCGATTAGTCCCAATTCAAGCGCAAAGTAACTCAGAATACGAAAATGACCGTGGTCCTATTGGTTCCATATATTTCAGCAAATAGCATAGTTAAAGGCAGCATGTTGACACATAAATTCTAGTGGCAGCTATGCTATGAATTTATTGTTTGCTATACTCCAAAACTGTTTTGTAACTATTTCTTCTTCCACTACTGTAACTATTTTACATTTATGTACTCATATCTTTTTGCCGCCGTCATCATAAAGTGTTTATGCCATTAAATATATCCAAACAAACATATACGAGTTGTTTGTCTTTTTGAGTGTTTTATTTAGCAGTAAGTATTTTGTAGCAGCAGCAGCGACAGCAAAAATAGTGATATAAAGTGAATGCTTTTAGTGGAAATGACTGACTTAACTCAGCTAAAATTGGTAAAAGTGACTGAATGTAAAGAGTGAATGTACAATAAGAGTAAACATTTGTATGATTTGTAAAGTAACAATTGTATGAAATGAAATGATATACTTACTTTTAACATGAAATTGGCTTTTAACAAAAAAATGGCATAAAAAGAAGAAAAGAGCTTTAATAAAATATGCATGAATATGCAAGCACAAAAGAAATAAATAAATTAAAAAAAACATGACAAAAAAGAGATATAGCAAATTTTCAGTTAATCCTTTTAAAGTCATTGTTCGACTTATAGAATTTATGATTTTCATACACTCGAAGGAATTCATAGTTTAGAGGGATTTTGAAATTGATACAAAAGTTCAAAATATTTTTTTTTTTAGGAAATTTAAGAATTCTTAGATTTATCTATACTGTGTAGAATTGAAAAAAAGAATGTATTGCAAATAGCGAAACAAAAGGCCAAGTTATTTTATTTCCAGGGTTATTTCGAAGTTTGTCATGTTATATTTTCCTTAACCTCCCATAGAGTTTATTTTTCAGTTATTATCGTGTTTTATGTTTTGATCACGATTATATTTTCTTGAGTGCATTAGAAATGTTTGCTCTATGTCTTCCTCTTACTTTGGAGGAAATATGGTTAGACACATTCGAAATAATAATAATAAAATATATATGAATGTATTTTCTATACTCATTGCATGTTTTTATAATAATCGTTTGTTAAATTCATATGACACACATACATTCGTATAAGAAAATATTCATAGACTTAATTTATTCAGACTACAGTGAAGAGTAAAATTATAAAATATCATACAATGTATATAATGTCATTGCCTTCTTAGCTTTTGAAACATGAGGAGTACACGCAAATAGTGACACTGATGATATAATTTTAATTAAAGATGAAGTATCATGTCTATCTGGTCTACGCTTACATATACTATTTCTGAGTATGTTTCTTACCTCTGAACATTCATAATCATGGGATCATCGGTGTATATGCCGAGAATCCGGCAGATAATTAGTTGTAAAGTACTTGAATGTTGCTGAACGGATAAGATCCGCAAAAGGGATCAAACAAACTGTACCGGCAGAACCTATCCGATGATAGAAAACCCAATTCAGATAGAAGGAGTGATCCTCATGATGTTTCTAAAGCAAAAAATATATGTAGGATTTTCAAAAGAGCTCCCAACACAAAATATTCTTTCTGGCAACTTCTTGGTCAAAAATTTTATATTGGTGATGCTCGAGCGAATGTTGAAGAAAAGTTTTGTACCCAAAAGCAGTCAGAATAAGAAAGGTAGGATAAGAGAGCAGTTAAACAAATGTCATTCGATTCTTGGTCATAAGTACGAGATAAGTTTGGGACGGCATCATTCCGATGTCTACAGTGTGCGATGGACCTCCTTTAAGGTCAAAACTAATACGATAACGAATACCGATAAAAATGATTTTGCACATACCTGCGTAGAGTCTGTTCGTATATATACCTAACATATTGAAAGATTTTTTTCGATGAATTCATTTAGACAACTTTGAATTTTTCTTTATTTGCATATTTCTCACTTAGCGATGAAGATCATATAGGAGCTGAACTTATCTACCAATCGTTTTATAACAAACTTATTAGGTTAATTCTTCCATATTCAAAAATACTGCTACCAAATTTAACTCCTAAGATATTTGAGAGATTAACGGTCGAAAGTTTGGGCCCATCAACAAAGGTGAAAACTATATTTGGACAGGTTAAGTAGGTTCAAGCCTCGAGTGATTTGAATGTTAATGACTATTAATGTTGTACTATACATTTTAGGATTCCATGCTAATGACGAGCCGCTCTAAGATGGCAATTTAGCTGGTGGAGGAGAAGACCCTCAGGAGTCCTTGCAAGAGGCAGTGAAAGTGTTATTGGACTGTAAGATTATCTCTCATTCACGTTATTTACATGTTTTATTTGTACCGGGTTGACTTTACCCATTTTAGAAGTCTTGGGTATTATCACACTTCTCATTTGAGAGGTTATAAACCACTACAAATTACTAAAGTCCCCGCTCGCCAATGTTTTTTACTACTACAATATTCTATTTTGATGAACTAAACAAGTGATGGTATTTATCGGTCTGACTTTCAAAAATAACAACTTTAATCGCTTGCTGAGTAAAATTGTTTATCAAATCACTTAGTAAAATTTATTTCTCGTAAACTTTTTTTGTCATTTACCTCCCACAACTTTTATCCCACACTGTTTATCATCAAACAAACAATATGACAACATTTGCAACAACATATATTATTGCTGTTATTATTGTTATTGTGGTTTAGCTGTTTGTTATTGTTGTCGCTGCATTTTCAATTGTTAATGTCTTTAATGTGAAACGATGAACAAAAAAAAAATTCACATTTTGCAACTAAAATTTATTTGTTTGTGCCATTTTCTGTGACAACTCTTAAAAAGTGCAGAGTAACTTGACAAAGAAAGGAAAACAAAATACGTTTCTTTCTTTTTGTCACTCTATCCTTTAAAAACTAAGAAAACAGAAAAAAATCACTAAATATGAAAAGCATACCGAACTTTAGCATTAGATACGTGAACATTTACTAATATTTCTTTAAAGTTAGACATAAAGTCTATGAAATATTTTTTCTTTAATTTTCATACCCTTCACCACCACAAGTGGTGAGGAGGTTATATTAACTTTGTCATTCCGTGTGTAAAGCTGAATGAAGGAATTATTTCAGACACCATAAAGTGTCTAAGATAATTTCTTCATAATTACATCAAATCAAAATCTAAGCCGATTGCACACTCACCTTTGCAATAAATGACAAAGTTCAATAAAATTTGGACTTAGTATTTGAGTTCTAAGAAAATTCCTATTTAAAACCGGCAAAATCGGTTCAGTATATTAAAAGATATATACCGATATCTGAGGCAACCTCTTAGTTCAAGCAAAAGACTTTCAATGTCAATTATAAATCGACTAATTAGAATTTAGCCAAAATATTAAGCTATACCTCATTCCTGTTCCAAAAATTATCAAGTCGGTTCAGTAAAAACAAAGTTATAGCCAAAAAATAAATAATATTTTCCTGTGTTATATTCAAGAAAAACTGTTATATATTGTATACGTCTGTGAATGTATGTGTGTACGTACGAAACATAACCTTAATTCACATGCATTTGTGATGGAGGGCATTTAAGATTCGGCATAGCCGTATATAGCATTCTTACTTGTTTTTCTTTTCTTTCTCGCTATTACGTTTCTATTCTTCTTTTGTGGCTTAAAAGCTATTGTTAAGTGCTATCGTATGATATAAGTCGTACGACATTTTTTTTGTCATTGCCATTGTTACTGTTTAAGTTTTATTATTTCTATTCTTGGTTTCTTTTGTGAAAAAATTATAGAAATTATGGCAAAAAAAAAGAAATTAAAAAAAAACTCTTTTTGTATTAAAATCGCAAAATATAAAAGTGTTGCGCATGAATTGAAAATATGAAATATGAGCTCATTATATGTCAGCAATATATTGTTATATACAAAAGCAATATTTGTTATATGACTTTAAAATATTATTATTAATTCTTTTGATTATTATCTACACCCTACAAATGGACTAGAAGAGTTTTAAACAGATTAAGGGATGGAAGTTAACTTATATACATATAACATAAAAATGGATCCAATAATATTTTCATTCACTCAGAATTGTGGGGAAAGCAAAATTAATTAGAAATGTAGGAAGTGTTTACATATTGTCTTACGAAGATTGTGTACCATTGGAATCTTCGTAAAAGTTCCAGTGGTGCACAATCCACACACATTTAACCAAATGTCAGTTTCTTTCTACATCCTCTTAATATTTATCTATTCTACTAATTCCTACATAAACCCAGGTTCGCTGTATATATTGAGCATCTACAGCTTGCTGATTGAATTCTTTGGAAGTGATATTATAATACTACCTTTCAAGTGTGTGACCGATTTATTTCCTTATTTCAAACTCTAAATTCTTTCTCAAAGTATGTAGTTCGACGTGGTATGCGGCTAGAATACATGGGAAAATTAGCACATAATTATTTTCTAAAAACCAAATATTTCGAGAATTCGCCGATATGCTTTAATAATTGCACATAATAATTTTCCGAAACTGAAATATTTCGAAGAATAGCCAATATCCTCAATGATCGCCAGTATTCACAATCAATCCTATTCGCCTAGATAAATGAAATTAGCTGACATCTTCCATTTTAATAGATTTGTAAGGTTTCGTCAATACGTAAGTTTTTGGATTCGGAACGTTATCGTCTGCAAAATTCAGGTCATTATTCAACTTTGCAGGCCTTACGCTATTCACTACAATTAACGATGTATCATCCAAAATTATATGTCTAACAGTATTAAGAATGTTATAGAACGCAGTTCTTATCCGACACTTTCTCGAAACATTTATGATTACCTTAGTTGAAGCCTTTAACAAAGAATGTGAGCTAATGGGGATTTTGAGTAACAAATTTACTTCATATTATGACTTAACCTGATGAGAAGTTTTTTTGGAAGATTATCGACCATATAGACAATAGTGAAATGCCCTTCTATTCAGCTTCAGAGTAAATCGTTGGAATTTTAGTTGAAGTAAGCTCACGTGATTTCTCTGGTAATTACCTGGGCTATTAACTTACTCGTAGTACAATAAACGAATTTTAGTCTTCTGTTAATCTACATAGGGTATTTGGTGCTTCCAAAATTCATAATGGACAAACAGACGGAATCGACAATAGAATCGGTTTTGATGTGATGCAAAAATATATAAACTTTATGGGGTCATGGATGATTCTTGGTGTTACTTATGCGGAGACAAAGCAAATATATCCTCTTCAACCATGTGGCCCTGTACATATAACATTACGGCTATTTGACATAATGCTTCAAAATATTCAAAGTCCAAAAGTCATTTAAATATATTTTTTACCATTCATTTTTTATAAGTGTACCTTGTTTGGCCCAATGGCTTCAGCATCCAACGGTTGCACCTTGTTAATATTACCGCCACTCTTGGATTATTATAATTCGTCGATCAAGCCCGACTATTTAATACCTTCAAACCACATTATTGGTTATTAATGGTAGCTATCAAAATTAATGATCTACCCTCGTATAAATATATTTTTAATTTGTGCAGTATATTATGGTACCAGTAAATATGTTTTATGTACTTTGAATGTACTTCTTCTAGGGAATTAAACGGAAGCTAGATGAAATTATATGCCGATCCTCGTCAAATTTTGTACATCGATTTTGCTTATATTTATCTTAACTAGACCAATTCTTATCACAATACTTGCGTCTATATGACATTTAATCCCTTAAAAATGTTTTTTTAATGGGAGTTATATGGGACCTGTGAGTAATAGTAGACCGATCCTCGTATAATTTGGTAAATCATTTTATAATATTATTAGAACTATTTTGGGGATAAAATTTCGTTCAAATCGATAATATTCCAGACTTTTATGACCTTAAAACCTCATTCCGGAGGAATACTTGTACGGGGCTAGGTGAAATAATGAACCCATGATCACCAATTTCAATTAGTATCGTCCCTGGAACAAAATAATAACACATCTCATGTTGCATCGAGGTACCTCAAAAACTGCTATCTGCACTTTGTTTTCAAGTTTTACATGAACAGCCAGTCAGCCAGACGGACATCGTTAAATCGACTCAGAAAATGGTTATGAATCGATCGGTATATATAAAAGTGGTGGTAGCAATATTTTTCTGTAATTTACAAACTTAAGCACAAACGCATTATATCCCAAATATCTATGACGGTATTTGGGAAATATTTTTGGACTCATGCTAAAATTTCTAACTCAAGATCTATCAAAATTGTTAAAGTTGTAACTATAACAGATATGTAGCACATCTAAGCACGCTTTTTTAAAAGTCTCATCAAGGACTATAAGGCAATTAATAATATTTTAAATTGAATAAGAAATAATAATTTAATCCCCGAAATACCTAAATTTTGCATTCCTGAATGAAGTCCAATCTATTACAATATTACACTCCAATGATTTGTGCATTATATTTAAATTACATGCAAGTCCATCTAT
>PYHX02000413.1:75321014-75347115 GCA_004302925.2 Cochliomyia hominivorax | reverse complement strand
AAAGAATCAAACTGCTAAAAGGATTAAAATATAACAACAACAACTACAACAAATGGAGTTAAACTACTAATAACCGCACCATAATAATAACAACAAATAAGGCCAACAAAATTAAAACTTAAAAAAGAAACTGGGGGAGAAAAAGTTATAAAAGCAATTTGTTTTAGAAGTTAAAAGAAAAATTATGTTTTCAGTTTTAAAGTTTTAAGGAAGAAAACGATGGAAAAAAAAAAACTCCCACTGGGGATAAAGATTTTACTAAACTTGAAGTGAAGAAGAACTGAACGAAAACCTAACTAGAACTGAGCTAAAACTAAACTAGAACCTGAACTAGTATCAGAATTAAAATATGAACAAGAATATGAACTAGAATCTGAGTAAAACTCCGATCTAGAATATTAGCTTCAATTGGAGATGGAATCTGAAATAAAATCCGAACAAGAATCTGAACTAGAACTGAACTAGAATTGAACAAGAACTGAACTGCAACGAAACTAAAAACAAAAACTAGACTGAACTAATCTATCATCTCAACTATTAGTTGAACTAAATCTGAACTAGAATCTAAATCAGAATCTTAACTGGAATCTGAACTAGATTCTGAACTGGAACCTGAAACTAGGACTGATAGAACTGAACTAGAACTGAACTAGAACCGAATTAGAACTGGACTGGAATTGAACTAGAACTGAATTAGAACTGGACTAAACTGGAATCTCAAATAGAATCCCAACTAAAATCTCAATTGGAATCTGAATTGGAATTTGAACTAGAATTTTAACTTGAATCTGAACTGAGATAACTCCAATCGTTCAAAATTCATAATTTTTATGAAAATCATTTTGAAATCACTGTGCGACTATATCATTCCCACTTCTTGTCATTTTCCAAAACATGTTCTTTTCAGTGCCCCTAATTTCTCATGAAATTTATTGTCTTAGGTCAGTCAGTTAAGTTCGTTGGAATTCTCTTATTTTCTTCAAATTTCAATTTATTTATTATTTTGTGAATTGAAAATTTGTTTCTCTTCGCTACTATTTACTGCTGCCTGCTGCTGTTGCTTCAGTTGCTGCTGTTACTCTATTAAAGTCATTGGCTGATTAAGAATGCGAATATGTGAAGGCGTGGATTCTTTTTTTTTTTTTGCCAAAAACAGCATGTGTTTTATTAAAAAATGGGTAATTTGTTTTTTTTTTTTTTTTTTTTTTTTTCATTTTAGGTTTACTTTTTTATTGAAACAAGAAAGAAAAGAGGACTGATCTATAATTTATAGTCGTGTGAAGAAAACAGTCAACAAACATTAAATATTTGAAATACTTGGAGTTGTTCTTTTTTTAATTTTTCTTTATTTTTGTTTTTGTAGTTTGACATTCAACAGATGGTTCTGTCAACACTTTCGGAAAAGTTTTTTTGTTTCGTATCTTATTTGTCTTTGAAGTCTAAAAGTCTCTTTAACTCAAGCTGAGTATTTTTTTTTTTTGGTTTTTGTCAAAGATTATTTATTCAGTTTAGAGTTAAATATTTAAGAAACAAATAATAATTTTAATGGATTTCAATGGAATTAAAAAGGTCTTTTTATGAAAAAGGAATTTGATTAAATATTAAGAGATTTTTGAAATTTATTAGTTAAACTATGATCTTGAGGGGGAATGTTTCCGAACAAGAGAATCTTCCTAATCTTTTAAATATTTTAGTATTATATCTGAAATTTCTGTATGATGTATTCGAGCAATTCATGAATCAGAGAATTGAACACCCAAAATATCAATCCCAATAAGATAATCGCTTGTGCATAGGTCTTGTCAGCATTGCCGTTAAGATTTTTTGAAAAGTCGCGGGTTTTGGAAAATAAAGTCGTGTCTTATCAAGAATATTTTAATAGTGGCTTATAGGACTATCTGTATATATAATTTCACGAATGAATTTTTGGCAAATTTTTAAATATCAACATACCCTAAGTGGCCAAATTTAGAGGATCAAGAAACTTCGTCCCAGGGTAGATATGGTCTTGTACTCTTCAAAGTCAACTCAGAAATACCTCTTATCATTTGAAATTTCTTAAGAATATTTTTAACGGTTCAAAAGTTACAGACTCATTTACACAATAATTGATTTAAACACACTGTGCCTAGCTTCCATACAGAACCACTTCCGAAAAACAATTTAAACAATTTAACAAATCTTAGTATTCCGATTATTTTTCAAACATATAAGGTTCATACAACCTACATATATCGTACGAAGATCGGTCAATAATTTTCTATAACCCCCGAATAACCATTAGCTTCGGAAATCACCTATATATTCCACCTAACTGTTAGTATTGTGCTGCTATACCCATATAATCTTAAACTGTAATTATATGGGTATAGCAGCACACTGCCTGGAATCAAATATTTAAAGCATTCATGGTTCGAATCGTACTGCAAAAAAATGTTCGCCGCAACGCGAACTTAATAATAGAGTCTTCTTCCACCAAAAAAGGACTGCTTAGTCTACTTAACATTCTCCGCATTTTAATAACACATTTTTTTTATTCCGAATTCCACTGTACTTATTCATTGTTCATAGATTTCAAGAAAGTCTTCGATACCATCAAACGAAACTGCTAACACAGAAAGCACTGAGAAGAAGAGAATCTTAGAATTATGTACGAGAACGTAGAATTCTCTATTCACCATCGCAATAGATAACATAATGAGCGAAGTCTGTTCAGAGAGAAGAGAAATCACATGAAGTCTCTCATGTCAACTTGAGGATTTATATTATGCGGATGATTTTTGTCTACTCTTGCACAGATTATCTAACATGCAAGAAAAATTAGGTAACTTGCAAACACTGGCGCTCAATGGCGGGCTTGAGATAAAATAAAAAAAAACAAAGCAATAAGAAGTACAAATAATGTCATATCCCATACTACTAGATAACAGCCGGAAAGTATAACCAAA
Organism: Cochliomyia hominivorax; assembly: GCA_004302925.2. Taxonomy (NCBI): domain Eukaryota; kingdom Metazoa; phylum Arthropoda; class Insecta; order Diptera; family Calliphoridae; genus Cochliomyia; species Cochliomyia hominivorax. Next base: position 75,344,167 of record PYHX02000413.1, on the reverse strand, counting down.
ATGGCACTTGAGTGGAACCACAAGGTCCAAATAGATATGGCCGGCCTGGAGGCTTTCGACACTAAAAGATTTAGAACAAAGCACTTATGAACAATCCTCATATAATTAAATTTTCTAATTTATGCTTAAGAGCGCAATATATTATTATGGTGCTAATATCTATATGGAATTTGTGCGTTTCAAATAATTTTAATATAGAGAGATGAGAGATTTTATGGACCAGCCAAACAAAATTTCGCACGTCGACTTCAGCTTATCCTTATCCTAATTATAACAATTCATATTTATTACAATACCAATGTGAGATTTAAGCCCTTTAAAGTGATATTTGGAATAGATGTAGTATGAGACATAAGAAATAATGGACCAATACCCATCATTTCAATTATGATAAGTTTCATTCAAATATCTCTTAAATTGTATTAATATTCACAAAGTTTATATGGACCGACTCGCGAAATCGTCTCATAATGAGATTCTGAGTTGAACGGTATACTGAAAATGGATACCTTTTCTGTACATTACAAACCTCATCAGGTATAAGAGATATAAAAATAGTTGTTTAATTCAGTTTTTAAGATTTCAATTACTTCACTTTCAAACCTTCAAGTGAAGAAATAACATTAAAGACTTTATTTATTATTTCCTGAAATTCCACAAACTTAAACTTAAAATCTTTGATTTCTGGCTAAAAAAAATCACAAAAATGTCAAGGTTTTTCATACGTTGCTTAAATTTTAATAACCCTATTTAGAGACCCCCCTCAAGTGCTTTTATAACAAAATGTTAATAAGTTTGGTATTTAATCCAAATATGCCTATAAAAATTACTGTAGATTATCACGCAGACTTTTTTAAACTTCCACACAAAATCTATATAAAAAAACTTGCCAAAACAAAATCTAAGAATACATATTTTGTTGCGAATGTTTCTATGGTTTATTATACCCTACACCATCGAAGGTAGTTGAGAAATTATGCATTTGTGCTGATGTTTGTAACATATAGAAAAAATTACGTCCACCTTCATAACGTTCGACTCCGAATCACTTTCTGAGTAGATTTTGTGAAGACCGTCCATCTGTCAGTCCGTCCAGCATTATATTCGGTCCAATATTTCAGGAACATACCATTCAAATTTCCTCCCGCAATGAGGTTTTAAGCTCATAAGAGTCTTAAGTATGGGAAAAATAAAAGTCTAATGATATTCTTAACCGATATGTCAAATTATGAAAGGATCGGTCTAATACGTATATTACGTCTAATGGGTCACATACTAGCTCCCTTACAAAGATCACTTTTAAGAGCATAAATCTCACATATACGCTGTATTGTATTATTAATTGGTAAAACTAAGATAAATATAAGCAAAATTTATGTACAAAATTATTCGAGGGTCGATCCATAATTTCGTGTAGCCCTCATTTAACCTCTCACAAAAATTTATTTTGAAGCGCATAAATTTCTAATAAATACTAATTTCACAAAAATTTACTAAACACTTATGAATAAAAGTATTATACGAGGGTCACTCATTGGATTTTCAAAACTAATTTATAACTAACATTGTAGTATAGGGAATTACATAGTCGGGCTTGATCGACTAAAAAAAATTATTTGTTTTTGTAATAAATTCTTTTGCTTTTTTTTCTTTCAACTGAAAACACCTCGTATAACCTTCACATACCAAACATAATTATATGCTATAAAAAAGCAAAAAATAGTTGCTAAACAAAAATATAATTGCAAAACGAAATAATACGAACAACAACAAAATATAACAATAATAAATTTATTTGTATTGAAATATTTTGATGATGTTTAAAAAAAATATATTATATTTTATTCATTTTCTTGCCAAATACCTCAAAATAATTGCCAAATCAAGCATAAAAGATGTTATTTGATTTAGAAATTGTTAATAGAAACTAAATGAAATGATGCTAAATTTTAGGAATTTTTAATTAAATTTAAGAAATTTTAATAAAAATTTGAGATAAAATAAATTTTCTTGATATCAAGCCATCTAAGCGTATGATTAATATTAATTAAGAGATTTAATTAGAAAATATGTTACTACATTTATGAAAAATGTATGCGATTGAAAAGATTTTTTGCTGTGAGGAGTAAGCGGAGCCGGAAGAAATTATGCACCGAACTTCGTATAATTTCGAATATTGATTTTAGATTTTATTTTACCAGTTGTTATAACAATACCAACGTATATGTGAGATTTATTCCCTTCAAAGTAATATTTGAAAGCGGGCTAATATAGAACCTCTTTTGGCACATCTATATATGACTTATCTGTATTGAATTTCATTGCAATCACTTGCATTTAGCAATTCTTTGACCTTGAAACTCCATTTCGGGAGGATATTTTTATGGGAGCTATCTAAAATATCAGACCTAATATGTCCAATTTCAACAGGATTTGTCACTGAGCCAGGGATTGATGAGGATGAGGGATTTTTGGAATCCCTTTCTCCATTTTAAAAATTATCTCACTTTTGGACACCTTTTTTTGCTCTTCAATTCAACAGGAGCCAAATAACTCTCTACAGGTCCTAGCTCCTGGTAGGTGGAGCTTGTTTACCGTAGTGACAATATGCCTACTCAGGCCTGAAAAAATATATGAGCACATATGAAGTCTTATGAATCAAAGCTGCCTTTTTACACTCCATCATGTAAATTTCGGAATTTATGGAGCCCGTTACTTGCTATATTAAGAATTTTTTGAAAAATGTTGACTGCTTTTGGAACCAACATTTTTTTACATGCGATGAATCTGCCAGAACATAAGTTTCCCCATCCTTAACACGCAAGAATTTTTTTTTTAGAAAACATGATTTCAATTTCCGTGCTCTGTGTGGACTCAAATTATTGGCAGGAGATTTACGAGCCCTACTTGCTTTTATTTTACAAATAGTCAGAGCACTGAGTTAATCGGTCTGGTTTCCTAACGGATGTGTTGGAAGCACTTTGGAAAAGGCTTTATATTTTTTGTCTTTGAAAACATCATGTAGACCATTCCATCTACTTGAACTAGTATATCTATCAACGGACAAGTTCTTCCAGTACGGTACACTGGAAGCAGTTTGACGTCAGACCTTGCCCAACTTTTTAAAGGACCAAGTTGGATTTTGGTAAAATTAATTAATAATTTTAAAACGCACTTTATTCAGGTCATTAATTTTAAAGTTAAAGTTTTAATTAAACTTCTTAGATTTTAGACTATTTAATGCTTAACTCATTCACATCAATACTCTTATGTGTTCTCTGCTAATGACTTCCAAAGTCCCAGAGATTTCAAATTTTAAATTTTAAAAAATTTATTCCCAAAATGTCTGACTTTCATTTTAACACTAATTGACACCTTTTTGGTTACTTCTACATAATTTGACATTTCAATTTGTGCTCTCAATTTGTGTCTTTTATTAGGAAAATGTCCAGGAAATGTTCCAACTGTATATGACAACTGTTTAGTTCATGTCTCGTAAGTCATTTAAGTTTAAAAATTGATTTATATTTTCATCTTGGAAAAAAAACTGTATCTGTATCTTTGCTTTCACATATTGTCTTTATTTTCTTTTAATTATCTGTCATTGTTGCTGTAACTGTCTCTTTCAGTCCATCCATCTGTCCGTCTGTCCAGATGTCTGTGGTTAACTTTCTCATTTAGTTGATTTTTTTTTCATTTCATTTCTTCAAAGATCTTAATCAAATATTTACGTGGATTTTATAGTCAGTTCTGTTTTATTTCATTCGTTTATTCATTTTGGTATTTTAAAACTTTGTCAGCTGTCACAAATTTTTATAACATTGTTGTTGTTGTTATTAGGTTTTAGCCGGTTTTATTTTGGCTAAGGAAAAAAATTATTTTGCGATCTTTTTTTTAATTTCAACTAGTTTCATTTTACATTTACAATTTTTATTATTATTTTGACTGAGGTTTTTGTGGTTTTTTGTTTATTCTTCAGTTTTATTATTATTTTTTTTTTTGTTTGTCATTTTTGCTTTTTTCTGTGAAGTGTCATGTTCATGAAGTCACTGTTTTTTATTGGTCGTAATTTTTTTTTAAGTTTTTACAGTTTTCAAAAGTATTATCTTTTCTGATGTGAGAAAATATATTTATGATAAATTGTAAAACAATCACAGTTTGTCGTACTCACGACTATAAAATTACATGGGAAGATTTTATGAAGAAGGGTTTTAGGGTATGAAATTTATAATCATGATCAATTAACCCCATAACGGATTAGGTGTTGCAAAGAAACGCAAAATTTAAACTCCAGCAAATTGTTCAAATGATTTTGTAGGACACAATGATAGAAATAGGTTTCAATATTTCTAAAGGATTTGAAATAATAAAAGCTTAAAAATAAATCAGGGGAATTAGTAATTTTGTGGAGTTATACTTACAAAATTTTCAGAAATATAGAATTGTCTTAGCTGTATTTCCTGCTTTTAAACTGATACACTTCTTTTGGAATCTCTGCTTACGATTGTATATATTTCCCAACGATGTTGAGAATGTATCATTTAAAAGCTTTTAGATATGGAAAAAGAGAAATATCATTCTGAAGATTTAAGACATCTAAAACTAAAAAGCAACTAATTTTTCTGATCGGTTTAAAGACAAACAATTTCTAATCTAATGGCAAATGAGAAGAGAGAAAAAACTATTAGATAGTTGTCCTATATATTGTTGAAACTTAGGTTACAATTCGATAAAATATCATGTTACAAAATATCGCTTAGTTCAAAGTTTTAAATAAAATAAATTTGTTTGTTTGTAAGCTTGATCCCAAATACGCCACAAAAGATCTAAAGATTTTGAAATGTTGAAGCACTCATTCTGCAATGACTTCTTCTTTCAGAACTGCACCAATTAGCTCAGAATTGATTCCTGATTTTGTTCGCATATCATGAATAGTACTTAAGCCGCGATCTTTTAAATAACGCTCCCAGTTAACACAGAGAAATTCGTTACTTTTATTCTGAACACGAAGCTTTTATAAGTAACCAGGAATAACTCTCTATTAAAATCGATTGACTAAAACCGATCGTAAGTACTAATTTGTAATGTTCTAGTGTGATGGAAACCTATTGAGTCAAATTTTGTCAGCTTAAAGCTTCTATTTGGTAAAAATGCTTAACAGGTTGAGATAGCATATTGGAATTTCTACCGAAATTGTTCAGGCCTCAGACCTGTAAAAAAGTCAAATAGATTAGAGAGGCTGAGTAAAAATAGCATTGAGAGCACTTTTAAACTAGAAGATCTTAGAAATTTTAATTTTCATTACGCTTGTTGGAAGCATCTAGCTCCCATGTAGCAGTTGTTCCCGCGATGTCCTTAACCTTAAATTATAGAATATCTTCATGGATTTTTTTTGCGGGCCACATCTTTTTAAAGCTTAAGGATTTCACTCAAACTTCACTTTTGTTATATTTTGCGGGTGTATTCTGATAATATGAAGAATTATCCGCATTTGCTATGTTTTATCGGTTTTTTCGTATAACAAAGTTGATATTACACATTCGTTGAATACTCTGAGTTTTATTTGTCTAGATATAAGCGAGCAACTCAATATTGGTTGTAGTCCTCCAAGCGCCGCTCTTATTTTATTGGGTCTGTTATTTAATTTTCTCTCAGACAAAAGTTATGTGGCGACGTAAAAGTTTAGCTACTGTTTCAACGTCTACCAGTAGAATTTCGGCTGGTATTCCATCATAATCTGCTGCTTGCTTGTTTTTTAAATTCTTAATTTATTCAAAACGATTTTGAAATGATTTTAATTTTCTGGACCATTAGAAATGAAATTATGCGAAATAGCAAAATTTTACTAGAGAAAGCCCAATTTAAATGGAATTTTCGGTCAAAATCAAAATTTCCAACACAAGCATTTGGTATTTATAAGAATGATAGAACTTGAAGATACACAATTAAAAAACATTTAAGTGAAATATACTAACTAATACTTACTAATCTACCCAACTACCCTAAATTCCAATCCGTTAAAAGCATATTTAAAAATTTTACTTTGTCACCTTGTAATAAAGGGCCGTCAATATGATGAGAGAGATTGAAAAATCTTTAACATACAAAAACTTAACCAGTAAATTTATGGTTTTAATTTTTTATGTGACTGAATTATTAAAATTTACAAAAAATAAAAAAGCATTATTTTCATAGCTTTAATCACTAGTGATGAAATTTTGAGCCTTTTTCGGAAACCTTTCCATTAACATTTTTATAGTATATCTCCTTTTAAAATCTGCCACACTTTTGGGCACCTTTTAAGTGCTTTTCAATTCTCCTTTAACAAGAGTCTAATATAACTTTACGGGCCTTAGCTCTGATCAGTTGAGAAGATTTGCCTCTCTTGTGTACCATACTGACAGGAATATAGGCCAAAAATAAGTATGAGGTCTTATATAGCTTTTTACAAACATTCTTTAATGAAAATTTCGATATTTATAGAGCACCTTCCAACAAATAATTGGCTTTTTTGCCACAACTATATTTTGCTTAAATTATTAAATTACTTTTTGGGAAGTTTTGACTGCTTTTGGATCCTAACCTTTTCTTCAACATTCCCTCGAGCATCTGTAACATAAAATGTTTTACCAGGAAAAATCCGACAGTGCATATATTTTGTCATCCACTATAACTTTTAGAAAACTTGACTTTAAGCAGCGTCAGAAACTTTTTGAGTCTTGTATGTTTTTAAATTTGCATTAGCTTTATTGCATTAGCGCTGAGCTTACTGCGCTGCTTTCTATTTGTTTGGCTTTAGATTAATAACTTGGAACCAGTTTAAGCGCAGAACTTTGAATGCTTGATTGATCATATGTTTGAAGGATCAATTTAAGTTTAGTTGAAATATTTAATAATTTAAGAACACACTTTTCCTGGTCACTCATTTTATTCAGATTAACAATATATTCACTTGTTTGACCAAAGCTTTTGCATTATGGAATCGGATAAGAATAAAAAAAAAATAAATACATTTAATGAAATAAACTGACCTTTAGCAAACTTGGAAATCGGCAGTATGAAAAAAAATTAATTTCCTGTAACAAAGCGATTTAAAAATTCCACATCCAAAGGTTTTCTATATGCAATATGGACCATGAAATATGTAACAATAAATCTTAATAAAATTTAATTTATTAATAGAAAAAATCACTTAGCTGTTTTAATTAATCTACAAATTAAATATTCAAATTATTGAAATAAATTTAATGCAGACAACCTGTTATTTACATGTTTTTTTTTCTTTTTCTCTATTTATTTATTAATTTTTACTGCATATTTTAGTTATTATTAAATAATTTATTTATTCTTTCATTCACTCATTTAAATTTAAATATTTAAACATTTTAATTCCATTCTAAATACACATTTAAATTAAAATATCTGTTTACTTAATGTGCAATTATTTTAATTAAAATTAGAATTTATTATTGAAAATTGTTAAACATTAAAAAAAAAATAAATAAAATAAAAAAAATTATTAAGCTTTTTTTATCTAAATTAAACTAAATAAGTTTTTTTTTCTATCAAGAACAACAACTTGCCTCATACAACACAAACGCAGCAGTGTCTATGTGTGTCGCAAATAGCATACATTGTAATACATACATGTACATTCTGTTTGTTTGTTTGTATGTGGGTAATAAAAATAAAATTTTTATCGTTTATTTGCAATCAAATTTCAATAAATCGATTAATTAACATTTTTATAAATGTTGCTCGAATCAACGATTCATGAAAATGCGTCAACTGCTGTGTTGTGTGGGGTGCTGCTTTGCTGGTGGCGTTTGGTTGAACAAAATATTAAAAATAAAACTAAAACAAAAAATTTAATGAAAAAAGAATTCAATAAGAAATAAATTAAATTGTTTATGAAATTGTTTAGAAATTATTTACTTAGTTGAAAAAACAATTAAATAAATATCGATATGTGTTGCAAAAGGGGCAATGTGGAACACTAAAGTGTATGAGAAGAAATATTCGAAAAAGTCTTAATATAAAAAGGGCAAATGTTATTCAATTTTGAGGTTATATTTAACACTTAAAACTAATTGAAACACTGATTCTCGAGGTATCATATTGAAAGCTCAATGTAAAATTCGTGATATAACGAAAATAAAGTTGTGCTACAATCACATTATGATCAAGTGTATAACCACAATATGGTACACAAATACATTTGTAATGACACCATTATAATATGATATTTCGCGTTAACCAGCTTTTTCTCTGACTATTCTTCACTAGACCTTTAAAGAGTTTAGGCCGAAAAGTTCCACAGTTATATATCTACTTCCAGGAGTGGAAATTTTAACACCAACCTTAAATACTCGTTCTAAAGAAAATACAAGTTAAAGTTATAGTCAGTAAAGCCCTACACCACATTGTTGATTATTAACGGTAGCCACCAAAAATTGATGAACGACCCACGTACAAATTTATTTTCTAATTTATACCTAAGAGAGCTGTAGGATTTGAGCGTTTTGAAAGGACTTTTTCTGAGAGAAAAGCCATTTATCACCATTACAACAAGAACGGCTCTCTTTTCCTAAGCAGTCAATTCTCTGTATCAAATGGCAAATATGAATACAAATATAACAATTGTTTAAGAGTGCCTGACATAGAACTTCTGACACTATCAGTCCCCTTTCATTTTCAACTTAGAGCAATATAAATTAATTTGCAGAACATACCATGTTTGATACGAAAATGTGGAATTGGAAGCACAACTCGGCTAAGATTTATCATTTAGAGTTCTATGAAATTTTTAAAAAAGTATTGGGGTATATAATCTCAAGGGAAATGATCAGGTGTTAAACCTATTATTCCCACTACAATTGAATCTTCCTTAACGTAATGCTCTATATTTATTAGAAAAAGAATCGTGTTTTGTAGAACCGTTGAAAATCTTAAGATTAAAATAAAACTGCCCAGAAGGCTAATGATTCGTTTAAAAATAAATTATTCAACCAGAGGTGAGGCCACAAACTTCCGTAGTGACAACGTACGGCCACATATTTTAAGACCAGAAAACAGTGAAAAAATGCCAAGTTATTGCTCTGTATTTGGTAGAACAATCACACGGGATCTTAAAGAAATTTCACATTTTGAAATACGAACAGAATATTTGAAAAGAAATAAGACCATAATCATTCGTCATGACAAAGTTTGGTAAAAATCTTGTAAGTTTAGTTTTTGGTTGATATGAAGTTTCGGCTCTCTAGTCTTAAGGACCACATTATAACTTTTGTATCATAACCGCTGAAATAATTTCTTTAATACATAATTTTACATATGATTGAAAAATTTCAGTACTAGAAGCTCAAAATTTTATTCCGAAAATTTCAGACTTATATTTGGAATAACACATTTGCAAAAGATACACAAAAATGCGTTATTTTTTAATATGAGTGAATGTAGAAATTGTTGATGCAGAAATACAACAGTGTTCAATAATAGACTAAGCTTATCTCATTTTTATAACCTCCACAAGTGGTGATGTAGGTATAATAAATTTGTCATTCCGCATGTAACGCCATGAAGGAATCATCTAAGAACCTGTATAGATGTATATTTAGCTATGCTTTCGGTCATCGGGAATTTTATGGAGCTTGGCCACATTGTGCTGAATCCTAAGCAGTTTCAAATTCAAAACCAGCTGTATCAGTTTATTAGTAAACAAGTTAAAGAGTCAAAGTTTCGAAAAATATCTCTTCTAAATGTTTCAACAAAAAATTATTTAACTTAAACAGAAAATGGGCACTATAATTGTTCTAATTTTCTTAAATGTACGTTAATAATTTGACTAAGTTCGTTCCATATTTTGGTATAGTTCGCAATTAAGTTCCCTTTTCGGAAAAGGTTCTTAAGGCTATAAAACTATAATTAATTAATTCCATTAAAATTCCCCACAATTATTGTTCTAACTTGTTTGAATTAATGTAAGTAATGTAAGCAAAAATCGGTCGTGGTTTTGTTATAGCTCCTATGTAGGACCACTTACTGGTCTTAAGCCTTTAAGACTCTTAAATTTTATTGAAATTTGGTACAATTATTTTCAAAATTGTCATTAATGAGGATTTTAACTCTACTTCCCGGACTAGTGTTGTATGCTCAAAAGGTTCTTAAATATGAAAAACGGTTTCATCGATTCGATTCTGGCACTATTTAAATGGTTTTCAATATACTGTAACAATATTTATGGGAAATTGCAAGAATATGTCATCATATTTCACTGTCATTTTTATAAAGGCTCTTTTTTCAGAATTCTCCATATTTTTCTTTAAAGCAACAATATGCTTTCAATGCTGCTTTTTTCATGCCTTTAATCATCTAAATATTATCTATAATTGATTATTTTACACTCTTATTACTTACTTGAAGGCAAAAAATAGACACTTTGAAAGCAAAAAAACTGAAAAAAGAATCATAACGATTATTACAAATAAATAATCATAAATCATCAGGAAAATCAAACCGTTAAAAAATAGTAAAAAAGAATAAAATTGAAATAAATGCATTAACAAAAGAACGGAATTCAAATAAATGGAATTTAAATAAAATTGTCTACATTTACACTTTTCAATAACTCAGCAATGATCTATTCAACTAAGTGTTTGTCAGACTGTCAGTCCATCCTTTCATCTGACTGTCTGTTCCATTTGCCTTGAAGTCATATGAAACGCATTAATAAAACCAAGAATATCGTGAGTTATGCAGGCGAAGATTTTGGTTACATTCTAGAAAAATTTGTAGCAAGAATTAAAATCAGACGAATGGATGGATGTATGACTGGATGGATGGATGAATGTTGAATAATGGACGTTTATAACAATAAATGCAATTTTTAACAAAAAAGCAACAAAAACTATAGAACATTTCAGAAATTTTAATATTAAGGATGTTGACGGGAGATTTTGAAGTTGCTGATGTAACTGATAGTAAACTATTAAAGGTGGCATTGGTAGTGCTAATATGTTGCCACTACTATTTCAACATGAATGATATGCAAACATGGTAAAACCCAAAAAAAAGAAGAAGAAACTTACAAAATATTAAAAGCAACTTTAATATTCAGCTGTGACGAATTTTAAATATCGCGCAGATAGACCAGAAAAAATACTATATTTTATACCCTACACCACCATAGGTGATTGAGGTATAATGCATTTGTGCTTAAGATTGTAACGCATAGAAAAAATATAGCTAGAATCACTTTCTGAGTCGGTTTAAAATGATGTACCAAATTATACGAGGATCAGTACATTATTTCACATAGATCCCATATAGTTCCCATTAAAAGTGCTTTAATCTCATAAGTACTGTAATAAGAAGTAGTAAAATTAAGATAAATATAAGCCAAAATCGATGTACAAAATTTTACGAGGGTTGGTACATAATTTCATCTAGCTCCCGTATTACCCCCCCTAGAGGAAGTCCTTTAAAGCCCACAAATCATACATATATATTAGAACCATAATAAAACGCAGTCTTAAGTACAAATTGTAAAATTTACTTAAAGGAGGGTCAATCATTAATTTATGATAGCTTCCAGTAATAACCAACAATGTGGTGTAGGGTAATAAATAATCCGGCGGGACCGTTTATAACTTTTACTTTTTTCCTTACAAATTCGTTTTTTAACTATTAAGATCTCACAACTAGTGTTACTGTTGAGTCACTAAAAAGTGGATTTTTAGAAAACAACTCGCACTAAGAATTTTCAGAAAATCAAGTTTAATTTATATGAAAACAAAATTTTTCAAAAATTTTATGTTAAAATTGCTGTCTTACAATCGCCCAAAAATTGTAAACTTAGCTACAGCTGTATCAAATGAAAGAATTATCGGGTAGAGCCGAACTTCTACAACAGCAACTACCAACAATATATATACATATGAGATCTAATCTATCAAGTATATCAAGGTAACCTCTTCTGCTATCAGTGTATCAAATATCATATATAAAATAAATAAATAAACTCAGAAGTACTTCCTGTGCCAGTTTAACTATGGAAGTCCAATTGGATGTTAAAGCAAATTATTGATGCTAAGTTTAAAGAATTCATTATTTGTACTCAAGAACAAAGTTTACTGCAAATGTCTTCTGTATATGGGAGTTTAAGCTCATAAAAGTTGAAAATCTAAAAATATTTTTAAAAAATTTTGCACAAAAAAACGTTATTTTAAAACTTAATGTCAGTCCACAATCCTTCTCCGAATATTAACATAAGGCAGGGGTATACAAAAAGTGTAATTAAAAGTAACTTACAACTAAATGAAAATTATTGAGATCGATGTACAAACTAAGATGAGAGTTTTGTTGACCTTCATTTTATGTGTATGTAAGTAGTCGAATGCTTTCGTATTCTGGAATATTGTTTGGTGATCATTTCACAAAATCTTCCATTAAGAAAGAAATAATAAAAAATAGATGTTCCACATATTAGGAGGGTTAATTAATAGTACTCCAAAGCTCCTAAAAAACTCTTGGCAAAGTTAATTGTGGAACTACAAGAAATTCATGTTCCATATATTACAAAGTTGGTTCATCATATTCCAAATCTCCTAAAGACTCCTGGAAATGTTAGTTGTGGAGCTAATAATTCTCCATGAAAAATTGAACAAAAAAAACTGCCACAATATTCTCATTATCGCCCAATAATAGGGTGTACCATTCAAGAAGCACAAACAGAAAATGGTCATTAAGTCCGATCTTGTAATTATGCAACTTTATGTATATTGGAATCAGAAATATTTTAGTCTTACCTACAGAATGACAAACTTAATACACCCACTCATTCAATACATGAAGAGGGTGAAGGGGTATAAGAAGAAACACAAAAGAAAATAAAAACGCTGCATAAAAATTGAATGTTAATAAAACTGTCAATCAGAATTTCATCAAAACACAATATAAACTACAATCAACAGCAAAAGATCAAAAAAAGTGTTGAATGACGTTTAAAGTGTAACTCTATACAAAATACTTAATAAGAAAAAGAGCTAAAATATGAAAAAATATTATGAACGTCAGTATATTTTAAAAAAGTAGCTATATCTATCAAAATGATTCAAGAACAGAAATTATATTTATTTCTTTGGCTTAACTACAGTTTCGTTTGCCACTTTTTTTCTCTTGTTGCTTGCAAATATAATTGCTGACATCAAAATTCTCGCATAATAACATCAATCAAAATATAAACTACAAAAGTCTTTTGAAAGAGCTAAAAAATGTATATATTTCTTAGCAGCAAAAAAAAAAAATATCTGATTTAAATAATGATACAATTTAGAATATTTTTTATAATGGAAATTGCCAACTGTTATAACTGAAGTGATTCATTCAAAGAAAACATTAAGTATTTATCATTTAAATGCAGAAATGAAACACCTTAACACTCCTAAAACTAAAATAAATATTAAAAGTAATAAAATTTTTTTAAAAATACTTTGATTAAATTCTTAAAAAAAGTTCTAATCAGTGGTAGGGAGATTTACATCATCAACAGGAGGGTCGATAAATATATATATGTTTGTAAATTGTGGGTTTGGTGGAAGGTTCTAAGTAATCTAGATTTGCATAACAAAATTTACGCCTCAAGATGAAGTAATCTCATAACTATTTATATGTAATAAGTGCTTGTAGTTAACGTCTCATATGTGTTTAAACCAAGCTACGGTTTTTGACTCCTTTTTAATAATCTTCGAACTTGGAATCTTTTAAAGAGTTTAATTTAAAAAAAAGAGTTTTATTCTTTTATCGCTCTTTAAGCAAGAATTTAATTCGAAAAAAAAAAGAATTTTATAATGAATAATTCGCACAAATTGTTGTTGTGTTTAGCAGTAAGAAATATTTTTTATTAAGCTGAAAATCGGATGTTTGTATGTATACGGATCTTTGTATGAATATACAAAAGTACTTACATATGAATTTGTGTTTACTTTTGGTGTATAAATATAAATCTTTTTTTGCTCTTCGCTAAAAGAAGAATAAAATAACGTTTTTCCGATTTTGCACATCATGACTGAAAAAAGAGTTTTATTTTTTTTAACTTCTCAAAGAAGAGTAAAAAGAAGAAGCAGTAGAAAATAATGATTTTGCACCGAGTTTTTTCATACTCTGGTTTTAATTCTCAAGTAAAAAACCATTTCTCCCTAATGTCACCAGTTCTGTTTTGCTAGATCCATCTGATGCTTTGAGATATTTCGATAAGTCGTTAAGCATTATCTCTGATAAATATTTTCCAATGATTAACATTTTATATGTGTCTAGACAGCAAGAGGAAAAACACAATTTAACTCTCAAGAAAAGAGTTGATGTGTGGTCTAATGTCACTGGTTCTCTTGAGTTAGATTAATCTGATTAGTTGAGATATCTCAGCAAGTCGTTAAGCTTAATATCTGAAAAACCACTTAAATCATCTAGAATACAAACTCTGTTTCCTATTGCTTTATAGGACATAGAAAAGGTTGAAGACCGTTTCGTCATTTTTTGTAATGACTACAGATATAAATTTCTATAAGTCCTTATAACTGTGGTTTAGTTTCCGCTCTGCTTACTGGAGAAAGAGTTTAAATGTTGATGATGCACCAAACATTTTGATTCTTTATTAGATTTATTGAATCCAGAACTAATCCTTATTAACTTATCATTCATTCGCTACCGCAGAAAGATTCAAAATTCATTTACTGCATTTTATTCATCTAGACTTAGATTGATTGGTCTTAAATGGGCTAGATTAATCTGAATTGATGTCCCTTAAATGGGTTCTGGTGTTAAAACTAGTGTTGGCCTTGATTCTATTAGCTGTTCACTGATAGTGATATTTAGTGTGGGGTTATTACTGTTACTTTAAGTCTATGTAGATCAGCTCTATTTGTCAGTCTTAATATCGCCATTGGTCAGTCGATTTTAATTATTTATCATAAGTATAAGATATTAGACAACATGATAAGTAACGCCGGAAGGATTATTCATTTATATATCAAAAAGGGTCAATTTGCCGTTTTTGCATTCGAAAGAAGCTAAAATGCTATCTTCGGCTGTGCGGAATTCTAAATATCCTCTACCGTTTACATTCACCAGCATTAACAGAGATTCCGGAATAAGACTTCTTAAAAAGTACAGCGATATGGTAACGTATTATTGAAATATTTTGAAAATATGTTGATAAATTATTGCAATTGGAATTGGTCCATATTTAGGAGCCTTTTACGACTAAGAAACTATCTCAGGAAGTTGTATTTTAAAGGAACTAAAAACAAGTATAGCCCGATAATCGTAATATTTAATTCATATGATAAAGACATTTTAACCAAAATTGGACCAAGATTCAACAACATTGGTTCAAATTTAAGAACGAAGGAGCCTTACATGAGAAGTATGGCAAAACATTTACTGATACTCGTTAAATTAGTGAAATATGTTTAAGACAATTAGGAAAACAATCACTGGTTCGCATATAAAAGTTTTATAAGTGACAAAACTGTTCTCCGGGAAGAAACATTATTAAGAAGCCATTGCAAAATATGGACACAGATTAGTCAAATAAAAAACATATATTCAAAGCATAATAAGAATTCCGAATTTCTGTAGAAGTGGTATATATTTAAAAGTTTTGTAAAAAGTCATGGAAAGGTGACTTATATGGAAGCTATAGAGAGTTAAAACAACAAGCGTACGGAGTTTTAATAGAATTCGTCCATACTTAACGGGAAGGGAACTTATAAGGGAAATAGAATAAATAACGGCTCCGTCCAGTGTTACCGTTGAGATTTTTCCAAGGAACCGAGTTCAAATTAAAAATTTATATTAAATACAGTTAGAAAAATATTGTATGATTTTTTTTTACTAGTTTTATAAGCTCAAAACAGTTTTTTGAAAGGGGCCTTATATGGGAGCTACAGCAAATTATGAACCGAGATTGTTCCTATTAATAATATTCATTAAAGAAAAATCATTGTTTGGTCTTTATTTTCAAGTTTTATAAGCTCAAAACCTCTTTTTCGGAAAGGAAGCTGACATGGGAGCTATATCAAAATATGGACCAATATTAATAAAATTATTAACATATATTTAAAAGAGCCATTCATATTAAGGAGTTTAATAAGCAATTAACCAAACTCTGGGAAGGGGCATTATGTGGAAGCTAGGTTAAATAGTGACCCCAACACACTCTTGTTGCTGGTTTTAAATAGAAAATTGCTTAGAGCAACAGCAAGTTATATGACAGAGATTCATTCGATTCGGAAAATTTTGCTAGGAGTGAGAAAGTTACCAACAGACATGCAGGCAGACGACATAGCTAAAACTACTAATATTTTGATTTGATCCAAGAGGATAACAAGGTTAATATACACACATCACCACTTGTTGTGTTTTACTGAAACGACAAATAAAAGGTTTGTTGGACAACTTTTATAAAGTCCTAAATTGATGTTGAAATTTATATATGATGACCAAATTTTACATTTTCTTATACTGTTTCAATTCTTGAGATAAATTTTACCTTTTAAATTTTCTTGGAATATCCATCCCACATATTCCACAATAGACAAAAATATCTTATTATAGCCCAAATAACTTTATTGCTAACCTCATTTTTTGCTTATTCCCAGAAACTTTTTACATTCCAAAAGCAAATTTTAGTACGAATACCAAACTGAAATATTTGTCAAATTTCTGATTCTCAAGAAACTTTTGCGGTTTTTTCTAAATTAACTCAAAGACACATATTTTTTGCTGTTTATCAAGCAACACAGACAATAATAATAATTTTTTTAAATAAACAGACACCAAGAATAACAACAAAAAAAGCAGATCAATCAATTTATTAAAATAATAAGTAGAAAAACAAAAACAACTATAACAACAATTTATATGCAAAAAAGGTGAACTTTGAACATTTAAATATATTTTTCACCCTACATTAGGTATTAGGGGTTTGTACTGATGTTTGTAACATACAGAAAAAATTGTGTTACAGCTACCTTAAAGTGTGTTCGACACAGCACCACTTTCACTGCCCATGTTCAGTCTAATATTTCAGGTATCATACAAGTACAAATGTCCTCCCGGCATGCGGGGTTAAGCTAATAAAAGTCCTAAATATAAAGCGACTTTAACAAATTTTAACAAAAACAAGTATTATGAAATTCTCATAGGTCCAATACAAGTCCCGTTTGAAATATCACTTTAAAGGTCATACATTAAGATAATTAAAGGCAAAAAACGATGTGCAAAGTTTTATTAGTTTCCGTTAGTTTAACAATAATGTTCTCCACACTTAAGAATAAATCAGAAAATCAAATTATATGAGGTCCGTTCATCACTTTTTTGTAACTACCATTTATAACCAACACTGTGGTGTAGGATATTAAATAGCCGGACTTGTCCGATATAACATTTTTACTTTTCACACCCTCTACCACCACCAGTGGTGATGAGGGCATATTACCGATGTCATTCCGTGTGTAACACCAATAAGTAATCACCTTAAACCCCATAAAGTATATTTATTCCTGCAGCATATCAATATCTGAGCCGATTTAGCTACCTCCATCTGTACGTATGTCCGCCAGATATCTAGTATATTTATCGGAATTAAATGAAATTTGGCCTCAATTTTCCTGAACAGTTTCCTGTTTAAAACCAGCTATATCGGTTCATAAAAAAGTCGTAGGCTAAAATATGCAAAATTTTAATATAATCCAAAATCTGTATACCTTATTGGACGCAATTTTGAAGATAATTCTCTGAAATTCGCCATTTATATTTATTTTGATACAATAATTAATTCGAATAAACCTTTTCCCGGAATATAGTTTATAGCTTCTAAAACTCTTAAAAATAAAACAATTCTATTAAAAATATCGGTCCGTATTATACTATACACCTCCTTTAAGACCCTCTCCAAATTTTTAGCTTTTAATCTCTTAAATAAACCACAATTCTATTCTAATTCAGCACAATAATTTTTCTATCTTCAATATATGTTAATAATTTGGCCAATCTCGGTCCATATAATATAGCTACCATATAAATCCCCTTCCCGAAAAGGAGTTTTGAGCTCAATAAATTTGACTTAATAAATTTCTTAATTATGTTGAATATAAATTATAATTTTGAATAGTATCGGTCCATATTTTGCTATAGCTCCCATGTAAGGCCTCTTCCCGGGAAACAAGTTAAAACTCGTAAAACTCTTAAATAAAGCCCAATTAGGGCTATAAGGACCGACATTACCATTATACATAAGTCATGGCGAACATCGGTGCATATTTTGCCGTAGTCTCATTCCCAGAAAAAAGTTTAAACTTATAAAAGTTTTAAACATGAAACAATTCGAATGAAAATTCGCACTATTTGTTGTTTTATCTATCTTAAATATATGTAGCTACTTTGACGAATACCGGGCAATATTTTGTCATAGTTCCGATTTAAGGCCCGTACCAAGAAGAAGGTTTTAAATTTGGTCCAGTTTTGTTGAATTTTGGTACATTAATGAAATTTTTTTCATAGAACTTTAGCGAAAAAAGATGTTTAATAAACTGATTTTTATTCCAATAACCAGGTTGTTTCCTCCAATTGAAGAATTTTCTTCAAATATACTAAAAAATTATAAAATAAAAATAATAGTAGAGGATGTTAAATTGAATAAAATTTCGTTAAAAAAATTAACGAAAACAGATATTTAGTAACAACAATAACGCATGATATGTAAAAATTACATACAAATTTCTCCAATTCTAGTGCTAAAATGAAGTTAATTAGACAATTTTTTGTATTTAACTATTTTTTCATCAAATAAGTCAAATAATTTAAAAATAAGGAAATTATTTTATTAAATATTCTAATAAATAATGATTGAAATTAAAGGAATATTTTGCATAAATTCATGAAAATGCAAAAGGAAGCAACAAACATGTAAATAATATTTCATTAGAAATTAATGAATTTATTTCGTGAATTTGAATAATAAATTATTCAATTAATATTCAATACTTTTATTGACGAATTTGTAACTTTTCCTTAAATTGAATAATTTACGAAAAATTTAAGAAAAATTTTGTTATGATGAATAAAAGTGTCGTTGGTGGATATTGAGGAAATGTAGGATCGTCAATTCTGCACTATTTTCGTTGTATTTACTACCTTTTTTGGTTCAGTGTACAATTGTGTTTTTAAACTGTCCTTAATATAAAATCACGTTTGACAATTATCGGCCCATATTTGGTTATTACTTCATTATAATCCAACTTTCTGAAACATTATTTTAGGCTTAAAATTTTTTGAAATATGCTCCACTTCTATTAAAATTCAGACTTTTTTCTTTTGTGTTCAAAATATTCACTTATTGGATGTTGCAATATCTTCAACTCATGCTAGTTTTTGCACAATATTAGTGAAGGGTATTTGAGATGCGGCATAGCTGAATATCATACTTGATTTTATTTTATTTATTTTAATAAAAAGGAAAAAAACACAAATTTTGTGTTCTTTTTTGGTATTTTGGTGTGTTTGGGGTTTAGACTTAAAATCAGCAAAAAAAAAACATTTTTTCTATTTAATTTAGAAATTTACAAGTTTTTTTTCTTGTTAAATATTTATTTTTTTGCACAAGTTGTAGGAATGTTTTTTTCATTCTTCTTTTATTAAAATATTTTTTTCGAATATTTCTTGGATAGTTTTTTTGTTTGATTTTTGTTAGATTTCGGCGATTGTATTTACACATTAAAATACAACAAACTTCAAGGTTAAATGCGTAAAAAATTTTTATAAACAAACCAAAAGAAATAATAATAATAAAATCATGTACCAAAAGAAAAAAAATAATAAAAACTACCTAAAGTAAACAAAAAAACTACAAAAAAGAATGGAGGAGAAAAAAATAAATGTATCCAAAAACTCAATAAAACTGTCTGATGTTTAGTGCAAATAACATTTTTTCCACCAAAAACCAAACGAACAAAACACGCAAAACTGAACAAAAAAATATATCAAACAGGCCCATTAATATTACACCATTTCTGAAAGGAATTATGGAAAAATGCAGTGAGATCAAAATATCCTTTACACACGTTTTCCACTAAAACTTTTATACCCTCCACCACCACAAGGAGTGATGAGTGTAATTTACTTTGACATGCAATATGTAATGCTAAGAAGGAATCATCTAAGACGCCATAAAGTTTATATTCTTTCATAAAATTAAAATCAGTTATCAATTAAGTCTTGCTGTACGTACCAGAAGAACTTGGTCGTAGACAGAAAACCTGGTTCAGGTAGAATTTAAAAAAAACACCAAATCTGAAAAGAAAGTAGGCGGGTTAGATAAATACACGGAAAATATAGTACAACAAGTTAAATTAGATGCAGTTTTAAAAACATACAAGGATCAAAAAGTTCCTGACAGAGTCGCTGCTATAAATTTAGATGCCAAAATATAGCATAGAAATTGAAGTCATGTTTTCTAAACAAAACAAGAAAGAATTTTATAATCGTTCAAGTCCTGAGTGGTTATATGGGAACTACAAGCACATTGAAGTCTGCTCATATTTATATTAATTAAGCCACTTTTTATTACAACACCAACGTATTTATAATTTAAAGGGGGCTTATATGGGATCTATGAGACTGACCCTTATATAATTTGTCTTGTCTTTTTAAAATAAGTCTTATTTTTGCCAATCGCTTTAGGTATTTATGAGCTTCATTCCAAGAGGACATTTATACCAGAGATAACTGAAATATTGCAACGAACATGACCGAATTTCAATATTCTTCGTCTTTGAGCCAAAATAATAATGTTTTCTAAAATTTCATCAAAATATTTCAAAAATTGTTGAGTCTTCTCAACGTCTACATGGACACGCCAGCCGAACGGTATAGACAAAACGAACGGACATTTGTGGGTGTAACATCATCTTTCTCTATAAATACTCGAAATTTACATCAAGCAATGTTGTCAAAAAGGCTACTTCCATTATTAAGACTTCAGAATGTCTCCATATATTTTTGGCCTAACTTGGTATCCTGTCAATATGGTAAACAAGCCCTTGAGTGGTACAAGAACAATAATTTGGTATTTGTAACACGACAAGAAATTCTTTTAAACTGCCCTGGGTATCCAAATGGGATTTTAACGGTAGATTTTAAACGGAGATTGACTTCCTGTTAGAGCAGAATGACAGAAAGCAATGTAAAGACGTATGGAAGAGCTTTAGAAAAAGGATGAGCAATTAATCAATAGTTATTTAAATTATAAAAATATATTTTTAATTGTAATAATAATTTCAATCACGAAACCACTAAACTGTAAGTTTAGTGATTTCCTTTTTATTAGCATATATGTATGTTAAGAATATTTCGATCACACTCTTTAACATATTAAAAAATACGGTAAATGATCTCTAAATTCTAATCAGTCAACTGAAATTCGACAAAATCCAAACAGACTTAGTAGGGGAGAGTCACTCTCACGGAGCGAAGCCACAATCTTTCTTAAATAGGACGCGCTAAGAAAAAATCAAATGTCTATATTTTCATTTCCGATCACAAAAATGTTTCCCCAGGAAACAGTGTCTATTTTTCAAAAATATTCATAAACTGAAAAAATAAGAAACAAGAAACTTAATAAACAATTTCTGCTCCAAACTATTCTCGTACACTGCAAAAGATGTAAGAAGCTGATCAAGCAGAACAAGATCATGATTATTTTATTTTCATGAAGTGAATGTCCAATAAGTTTTTTGCTGATTTTATTTTATTCTTTTCCTCATTTCTTGTTTTTGTTCTTTTTTTTATTATTTTATGTTCTGAATCTTAAGTAATCTAACAACACGCAAACAAGTGAAGTTCTTCCACCAAAAAAAAGAGGAAAAAAATAGTGTTTTTTATTTCGTAACAATAAATTCACTATAATCAGACAAATAAAAAACTGCTATAATAACACTGTTGCCAAATTTTTTTGATACATTTAGATATTTTTTTGGTAATAATAAGAATATTTTTTAAGATATTAAATTTGACGTCATTTTAACAATAACGCAATCGCTACAACGTTAGAAGGAAAATGTGTTTAAGCGATTAGTCTTCCATATATTCGAAACTGGAAAACGAAAATTTTTATATACTAATTTTTTAATACTAAAACTTTTGAATAAAAATTCTAATATTTAATAATTTTCTTCCGAAAACCTTAATATCTTAATATATTCCGATCCTTACGAATTCGTTCTTTGTACTGTTATATAAAACTACAGATCGTTGTTGGGTTTACTGATCAGAACTCTAGTAAGTAGGTTGTTCTGGTGTAACTAGTTCTAGCATAAAGCTATTCATAATTTGTCATGTCCTAAGACTGCGCCCTCTATGTGAAATGTAGTAGTTTTACCCTCCATTTCCAAGAATGTGGGGTAACGGTATTCCGTATTCATAAATAAGGCTAATTACATGAAAAAAATTAGAGAATAGGAGCAATAAAACACAAAACGTCTTGAAGCCTTCAGCATTTCGTTTGAATATGGAATCCACCTCTAGATCTAACAGAAAGTATTCATTCCATATTTATAGTATTAAACAAAAAAATAATTCCGTATTCAAATTCTCTACTGAAATCAAAATCGAGCATTTGCACGAATTTCTCTACTCTGCTTCTCCACTATAATATCCCGAACAATTCAGACCAGATGAAGAAAACAAGAATTAGGATAAGCATGTCGTAAAATGAGAAGACAGAAACCATCTCTTGCCATCGCCACCACTTATGCCATGTTTTCTACAATTTTAAAAGTTTTGTGCTTAAAACCCTATTTCGTGATGTGGCTTTAAGCTGTAACTAAATATGAATCGATATTCATAAAATAAGTTTCGTATATTAAATACAGTGGGGAGAATAATAGAGTCGAATTTCTGAACTAGCACATTATTAATAGCAGTTCAAAGAGTTTTAAATTCCATGCCAAGAAGGAGTCTTTTGTGAGATCTTTAATAAAATATGATTCGATATTTTTAAAATTTGTTACATATATTAAAGACAGTTAGTAAAATAATTGTAACAATTTTGAATAAAATTGTTTCATATTTAAAAGTTTTATATGATTGACCCCAAT
>PYHX02000413.1:75302948-75320914 GCA_004302925.2 Cochliomyia hominivorax | reverse complement strand
ATTTGCTGAAGCCTTTAGAAGTTTGCTATTTAAAACCAGTAAGATTGGTTCAGTATATCAAAATAAATAGACCGATATTTGAGGCAGCCTCTAAATTCAAGTATAAAAACTTTTGTTAAAATGTCAATCATAAATCGACAAATTAGAATTAAAAATTGTCATAATACTAAGCTTTAAAAGCTTCATTGCCTTTTTAAAAATTGTTAGTAGAAAAAATTATAGACAAAAATGTAACTAATTTTTGACTCGCGTTCCGCGTTATAATTAAGAAAAACTTTTTTATAATCTTTACGTCTGCGAGTGAATGTGTGTATGTATACATACGCAGCATAATATATTTATTTCATACGCATTCGGCATATCCTAATATAGCATTCATATTTATTTTGTTTATTTTTTTCTAATTCATAAAAAAATTTAAATGCGTTTATAGGAATATGCATCAGTGTATATTTAATAAACACCAGTTAGTTTTTAAAATAAAACTTTCTATACAATCCTAAATTAACAACGAAAAACAAATATGAAAGTTTTAGAAATTTACTATTTTTCTATATAAACTTTCAACGAAATATGAAGTTTTTAATTCATCCCCAATTTCTAACTAACACCTTTGAATAGCGCAAAAAAGTTACTGAAAATATTTAATTTTCTATCATAAAACGCTAAAGTTGATTGTTGGCAATATTTGCTTAACTATTAAATAACTTACTGCATCTATTAACTAATACACACTCTCATACAGGTATGTAAATTATATATTTTTCAACTTTTTTTCAGCAATTTAACTCTTCTAAAATTTTGTTTTATTTCACTTTTTCACCAAAAGTATTTATACACTATACCGCCATAGGTGGTAGGTGGTTGGAGTATTATGCATTCGTGCTGATGTTTGTAATATACAGTATGTTTGTCTTTGAGTATACCGTTCGACTCAGAAGAACTTTTTGAGTCGACTTAACGATGTCCGTCTGTCTGTCCGGTTGTGTGTCCATGTAAACGTTGTGAACACTCTAAGGGACTTAATCTTGAGATATCTCGATGAAATTTGGTGTACATTATCTTTTTGGCCCCAAAACGAAGCCTATTGAAATTAAAACAAATATAAATAAAAAACGACCTTCAAAATTATGCGATTTAGCTATGACCGTCTGTCTGCCCGTTGTAGCATGCTCACATCCATAGAGTTCAATCAATATTGGCCTGAGTATTTGTTATAGTTCCGAGAAATTTCCTATTTAAAAGTAGCAAAAGCGGTTCAGCACAGTAGAAGATATACACAGATGTCCCTTTTTCACCACAAATATTTGTACCCTACACAGCCGTAAGTGGTTAGGGTATTATGCGTTCGTGTCGATGTTTGTAACATACAGAAAAAATATTGTTACGCCCTTGATATCTATCCATCTGTCTGTCCAGTTGGCTGTCCATTTAAATGTTGTGAACATTCTACGAGTCGCAATTTTTGAGATATGTCGATATTGGGGGTATATTATTATTTTGGCCCAAAGACGAAGCCTATTAAAATCCGCCATGTATTAAAATGAATATAAACAAAAATCTATGTACAAAACTATACAAGTGTCAGGCCATACTTTCTTCAAGTTCCCATAGAATAGATCAGGAAATTAAATTATACGCGGGTCGCTCAATAATTTTTCGTGACTACACTGAACCAAAACAGGTAGTAGATATTATTAAAAAAAGTATAGAATTGAAGAAAAGTAAGTTATATATCAGCTAACGAATTTCTTACTCATTATAATGAAAATTTTCGTCCATTGATTGATTGATACAATATTCAAAATTGACAAAACTAGATTCATAATATTGATGAATATTTTTCTATTTTACTACCATGTTCAAGTTAAATTTACGAAATTTTAGTTGAATTGAATATAGAATTACGTTAAATTTTTATAATAAATTAATACATAAAATACTAAGTATAAAATATTTCATGAAAATATCCAATAGGACCAGGGGAATTAACATTCCCCATACAAACAAAAATATTGATTATAGAGAATTTTCAAAATTTGTTCCCAATGACTTTCCCAAGGAATTGTTTTAATGGACAAAATGTAAGTCGGATAGGATCAGGGAAGAAGTAACCACCATACAAGACATACAAATCGATTATCGAATATCTATAGATCTACTGTAGTTAGAATTTAGTTCCAGTTACACTTTTAATACACGTCGATTTGTGAAATTTTATTAAATTTGACATCTTTTTGTTTAACAAATTTTTGTTTAAATTTAGTATATTTGAAGAAAATTCTTCAATTTGAAGGAAAATTCCGTTGTGTAAAAGTTCTACGAATTTTTTTTTAATATTACCTACGATTTTTAGTTTAGTGTACAACTTATAACCAACATTGTGATGTAGTGTATTGCATAGTCGGGCTTGACCGACTTTAAAATTTTTACTTGTTTTTTTTTTATATTTTCTATTCCTAAATGAAATGTTAACAATTCCTTTTTCTTTGTAATTAGCTTGATTTTCTAATGTTTACCTGAATATTTGCCAACATTTCCACATATTTGTGGTAAACATTTTCAAATTTTGTTATTTTAAGTTTAAAATTTTTTGTTTCAAAATGTTTTACAACTAATGAGTATTATTTCAATGTTATTTTCTAGTGTTAGTTTAACAAAGTTTTGTTTGCTTTTGTGTGCTAAATTTTTGTGAAAAAGTTTGCAACATTTTTGTAAAAAGCTTCTTTTAATTTTCAAATTTTTTTGGCAGAGTTTTTTCACAAATAATAAAATTTTTATTTTCACTAAAAAAGTAATAAAAAATCTATTTAAAAATATAATTTTTTAGGGGTTTTTGTATCGAAGGATTTCTATTAATTTAGAGAAAAACGGAAAATAATTTTATATCGATTTTTAAAAATAGAGCGTATACTTGATATTTGATAAAAATAATATTAAGTATAAGATAGATTTCTAAAGGCAGCACAGTAGTTCCAAAAATTTTATTTAGAACAAGCGATCATAAGGATATATTTATTACTATAATGGCAAGAACCATAAATATAACCAGTGTAACTAGTAAATATCTGAGTAGATTTTATCATGTCAGTTTGCCCATTAGACACATTCTCCGGCCTAGACTAATTGTTCGAATTCAATGAAATTTGGCCAGATTCTTTTCTAATCTAATTCTAACTTATGATAGTCTCCTTCTTATGTATATATGTATGATATTTCAATTTCATTAGGATAGACACCTTCACTCTAACACACTTCATATATAACAAAATTCCATAATTCATAAATTCATTTTGAGTGTTTAAAATTTACATATATTTTAATCCTCCACCTCCACAAGTGGGGATTTTGGTATATTAACTTCGTCATTGCCAGGAAGCAATCATCTCAGACCCCATATAATATTGCATGATTTGAAAATCTGAGTCAATTAAGCTATGTCCGTTTGTCCGTCTACTGCAAACATTCTCACATCAAAAATTGCAAAATTTGATGCACCCAAAAATCTGTGTGTCTTATGCATTGCAATTTTAAAGATAATTTTCTTAAATTTTCCATATCTTTACTTTTGGATGCTTTTGAAAGCATTTAGATGATTCCAGGCCTCTAATTAATCTAAAAATCTTTGAAGAGGGCTGAGAGGCAGATCACTGATTGAAGCTCATTTGTACTTACTTTATGTACAAACTCATCAATATATCTTAATAAAAATATATGAATTTTAAAAATGAAAAGTGCTGCCAGGTTCAAAGAAATTATACCAAAAAAATAATATTTTCCAAATATCTGTTTTATTAATATTATTGTGGATCCCAAAGTGATAATTAAAACTTTTATAGGATTTATTGAAAATGATTTTTAAATTTCTTAGATATTAAACTTCTCAACATGTTTGAGTCAAGATCGAACTTGGACGAAATCTTCTAAGTGTCCTTACAGTGCCTATGAAGCATGAATATTTTACGCCATATTCTTTTGGAAATACTTGAAATGTCTTTAATTTCCATTTTATAAAGAAGACTTCACCATTGACTCTTATAAAGTTTACGTTAACAAAATTCGAAATAGATTAGTATTATATTCCAAAAGATGGATTCTGCAATCGATAATTTGATTCAAAGTATGGAACTAGTTTTATTTAAATTAGATCATTTCTCTCCTTAGAAAAGATGGATTCTGTTACCAAACTTGAGAATTTTAGATCAAATGCAAAATTCTATTCTTTGAAGACAATGCACACAAATTGGGTCGTCAAGAAATAAATTCTAATAAAATAACTCCGCAAAAAAACTCCTCAAAATTTTGTATTAAACGTAATATCGTTGAATGTTAGGGATTAAGTTCGTCTTTCATAATTTATTTTATTTATTAATTTCGAACATTTTCAGGAAGCTGTTTCATTCGAGATGACTTAAATTAAAATTGAATTCACAAAAAATCCTTTAATAATTGTGTCAAGATTAATAATATTTACAAACATTTAGTATTTATGTAATTCAATATTAATTTCATTATATTTACTGTCATATATTTTATGCCATATTTAGCAGGGTCATATATCATTTCAAGGAAAAATTATAGAGTTAAAATTCTAAAAACTCACATATTGTGACTGGCCAAAAAAAATCTGTAATTTATCATATAACTTTTCTTCATATGCAAACATGGAGGGTTCTGAAAGGAAAAAATATGAAAACATTATAAACAGTTTTTTTCTTTTAACGCCTACACTTGTGCTACCAACCACAAAATGTTGCCAACAAAATTTTTATACTAAATGATTTATAATGGCAATAAAAATTGCTATATAAAACGAAATATTGGATGTAATGAATAGCATTAGTGTGCTTTCGTCTGCACTTGCTCTCATTTCCCAAGAATAACAACTTTATGGGACACCAACTACGAAAACGTCCGGATAGGGGTCTGAAATGCTGCAAATCAGCTTTAAATCTTCTTACCTCCAACTAGGATTTTGTGCACTCCATTCCGTATATAACGCTAAGAAGGAATCATTTAACAATCCATAATGTATATATTATTGCATCAAAACAAAATCAGAATCAAAGAGCCTGTCTGTTGCCACGCTCGCATTCAAAATAACTGACAGCGCTCAATGAAATATCTCTATGGTCAACCGAAGAACTTTCGTAAATTTGTTTAATTAGTATAACATTTTGTTGCAATATTAAATAAAATATACTTCAGTATAATTCAAAAATTATTAAAATCGGTTCAGCAGAAAAAAGCAAAAACTTTAACCAATTTTACGACTCATTAAGAATTTTTGTATTATATTTTAGAAATAATTTTATATATTTTGTGCCTCTGTAGTAATTTATGTATGTTAAGTGTTCATGAACGAAACATCATGTAATTACTTCACATGTATTTGTGGTGGAAGGTACTGTAGATTCGGCATAGCTTAGTGTAACATTTTTAAATGTTATTTTTAAGATGACAGCAGCTGTTCAAAAGTTATAGAAAAATCGTGTTGGAGTCATCATGAAGAGATAGTAAAGTATCATCTTTAGAAATTTAAATAAAGTTGTCAATACTTTTTGTATAACCTAATATATTATTTCCTAGATGTATGTAGTAGTTTGGTAAAATTTTATCGGCGAAAATGGAAAATATATATTGAATTTAAGGATATTAATTTATTTTATTGGCAACAGGTTTTATTTAATATTGGAAATGTATAAATATATTTGCTTTTTCCCCTAAATTGCATATTATTTTGTATAAAGTGCTTGTTTTGCATAAATGAATATAACAATGGAATTTAGTGGCAAAATACAATTATTGTTATATTAGTGTAAATAAGTTTCATAAATATAATATTTAAATGTCATCAACGCTTGTACTTCCGACTGATCAAAAGGGGCCACCACCATTATGTTTATATATTTGGCACTATAGGACCACTATAGGTGGTAGCATATAGAAATATATAATGTTACCTTAAAGTTTACAGAATCAGAACAACTTCCTGCGTTCTCCCCATCATCTTCTCGACTGCATCTCTTGCAAGTTTATAGATGTCTCGATATCATAAACACTTATACCTCCGACTATTCAAAAGGTGGCACCACTATTAAGTTTTGTAGTTTTGGAAACTAGTTATTTCAATCTTTACCGCTGTAGGTGATAACGCTTAAAAAAATAATTTACTGACTCAGAACAACTTCCTGCATTAACTCTCGATATTACACTTATATTATTAAATTAGGTACTTTCGGAACAAGTTATTACATCCTTTACAACTGAAGTTGTTAACACACAAAAAAATATTTCCCTTAAAGTGTACCAAATTAACACAACTTCTTGTGTCCTTTCCATCATCTTTCCTACTGCATCTCTAGTCTGGACAAAATTAGATACCAAGAATGAAACCTTGGGAAATTGATGGTAACGTTTCAAGTAGCTCCTATAGAAATGTTCACTCGGAATTTCTTATTAGGCTAAATCCATTTGCCACATTTCAAAAAGGTTCCAATTTCATGAATGAATGCAGCTCCCATACAAATTCAGGAAAATTTTTAGAATTCTGGTAAAAGATAAAGGATATAGTAAAGGTGAAGGAATATAGGTGATATTCAATGAATATTTCAATCTTACTCGTTTTAACATAGATTTGTCCTAAAATAGCAAATTTTCAGTGGTAAAAACAATAAAGACGATGAAGTGATGGTAATTTATCTCTTTACTTTATGCCTTGTAGAGGTGTGGGATAAAAATTTACGCTCGCAAGTTTCTCTCTCTCCTCTCGCTAAGATGCATTTGATGACTTTTACACAGACAGAATACGACCGTTAAACTCTCAGCTTGTTAAAAAAAACATACTGAATGTAGTCACATGTTAACTCTTACCGAAGTTCGTTGATGTTGTACACTTTTTAATGTATCTTCACTGTAAAACATTTATAACTGTTTCGAAAAATGTGAAAAAGAGAGAAATAAATATTTTTTGCGAATTTTTTATATAAATATTTAAGTCTTGTATATAATCAAAAAAATGAAAAAATGGTGAATCCATAAACATAAACGACATTATCTTTGATATTGATAGAATTAACAAAATCAAAATGTGATTTTCAAATTAGATTTAGTCCCTTTTTAATATTTTTTATTTAATATTAACTGAGCATAAGTTTTTACAATACTAACATACAAAAAATAACTAACATCATCATACATCAGTTTGGTTCTGTGCAATAGAGAAATATTAAGAGAAATTCAGAGAAATATTTAAATTTATTAAACGTCTGGAAACTGAAAATTAGAAATTACAAATGAAGATCTAATACAGAATTTATTTGCAAAAAAAAACACAATTAAAATGTATTAATGTCTGTATGTTTTATCAACTTAAAACCTCATTCGCAGAGGAAATGAAATATTGCACGGAATATAATCAATTCACTAAAATTGTCCTTATCGCAATGTTATACTATTAACTAAATTTAATCATGATGATTACGACTTGTAGAATATCTACAAGGCTTACATGGACTTCTGGAGGGCGTTCAGGTAGACGGTCATCGTTAAATCGACTCAGAAACAGTGTGCTTGAAGGGAGATGAAACACATTTTCTAACCTTACAAATATCAGTACAAATCAAAAAAAAAAATAATAATCCTTATGAATCCGAAAAAGGCACAACACTATTAGAGATAGAGCCACATACATTTAACCAGCAAAGAGCGATGGATAACCATTTACTAAATTAAATTGAAATTTCTCAACGACCCTTAATTGAAATTGTCACCAATGAAATAGACAAAAAATAATCTTCATCACATGGACAGTATAGAACAATTAAATATCACTCGAAGAATATAAAAGGAAGAACAAGTAAAAATGATAAATTCGGTTGTCTTCAAAATACAAAATTTCGTACATACAAAGAAATGAGTATGTATGTGTATATATGAAAGTTTTTTTAATAAAAAGGAAACTTTTATGAGCCGTAAAATTACTTATATTTTTTGCTATAATTTTTTTTATTGAATCGTCCTTCGTCTTACGGAAAAATATCATTCGTATGTATAAATTTATAGTTGAAAATTCTACGGATGTTCTTCTCTTAAATTTTAAAAGTTGTCTCAGATTTCGGCTGCATTTTGGTTATTTTGAATAGGAAACCTTTCAGGATAATAACAAGTATTAAGGTCAAATTTCATGGAGCTCTGTCAATTATTTTTGATATGAGTGGCAACAACACATACACAGATGGACAATCAGACGAACATAGATTCAATTTCTGATTTGATGTAAGATTTATATAAACTTACTCGGTTTGAAACGATTCCTCTTTAGCGTTGCATACATATAGGTACATGGTCTTAACTATAAGTGGAGTGCATAAAAATGAAAAGCATTCTTCTGAATTTTAAGGTTGCCTCAGATATCGGCCTATAATATTTTTATATATTTTTTTTTAATTTTATTGAATTAGGATAGACTGTCATACAAACGAAGATAGCAAAATAGACTTAATTCTGATTTGATGCAAGGATATATGTTATTCATTTGGTCCTGAATGTATTTTTTATTACACCGAATCATATTTAATTAAAGACATGTAAAATCCGTTTTTCTTTGTAACGAATAACATATAGTTTTAAGATTAAATTCAAATATCAAAAAATAATTCACAGAATCTTACAAAATGAAAGTAAAGACAATTTAAATTTACATCATTAGGAAATCAGAGATTCCCAGATATTTTTAAATTAAGCAACTTAAATTAAAATTTTACCTTTAAAAACTAAATAAATTTCAAGATTTAAATATTTTATATTTAATAAAATAAACAATTTTTGTTTAATTTAACTTTGAGGCAAAACAAAAATTTAACCCTTTAATTCCTGTTAAATGAGAAATACTGTATTTCTTGGTCATAACTTTTAACTAGACTTTAAAAACATTTGCTAAAGAGAAATACATACATACAAATACATACAGTCCTGAACAAAACTATAGCCCAACAAGCGCATTTATCTTTTTAAAAACTATTCACACGTTTAGAAAGTGTTTTTTAAATTTCATTCACCATTGTAGTCATAACGTAAGTATTTTCTTTTCAAAAACAATTTTAAAACTCTACTTCAACCACCTTTAGGTATACCATTCGACTCGGAAACACTTTATGCAGTCGATTTAACGATGTTCGACGTTTTTTGTTATTGTCGGTAAAATCGGATCATTTAGTTTAGTTTTTATTTAAAAAAAGAGTTTTATTTTTTCGCTCTTTGAAAAGAGTTTAATTGAAAAAGTGACAAAAATCAAAAAAGAGCGAAATTTAAAAAAGAGTTTAAAAATGAATAATTCGCACAAATTGTGTATGTAAAGCGCATTTGTCATTTTTTTTACTATTTTTTTTTTCTTTTAACCCTTCTTTTTACTCTTTCACTCAAAGAAGAATAAAATAAGTTAGACTAAGGACGAAGCCTACTGAAATTGGCCATGTTCGGTCTAATAGTTCAAGTACCTCTCAAAGTTCTAAATACAAAGTGATTTCAACGTAAACGAACATCCTAAAATATACTTAAACCTTGCGTTAAGGACAAACATCACACATTTACATTGGTATTGTAATAATTGGTTAAATATGATATAATCAAGATAAATATAAGTAAAATTCATTGTTCAAAAATGCATGAGATTCGGTTCATAACTTCTTGTAGCCCTCATGAAACCTCCCAAAAAAATCATTTAAACACGCGTAAATTTAACATAAATGTTAGTGTTACAATAAAGTTCTACATACTTAACAAAAAACCTGAAAATCAAATTATACGAAGGTCGTTCATTAATTTTTCGTAACCACTATTCTTAACCGTTGATGTGGTTTAGGGTATTAGATAGTGAGGCTTCACCGCCTATAAACTCTTACATGCTTCTAATTAATTTTAATTACACTATATTTATGTAATTATTCAATAGTTATAGTTGGTAAGCCTTTTTACTTGATAATATCATCCAAATGAATGGAAATTGAGTGGACTAAATTTCTTGTAACTTCCTACCCGATTTTTATCCGTTTTTCCTTTGACGACTTATGAAGTCGTTTATCCATAATGCCGTTTATGAAAAGCAGCTTACCGACACCCGCAGATTTCATACAGTCCCACACCTCGGCCGTATGTAACAGGAGGTAAAACATTTTGTTTTTATACCCTCCACCACCACAAGTAGTGATGAGGGTATATATATTTATCATTCTATGTGTAAGGCCAAGAAGGAATCATCTCAGACCCTACAATGCACATATATTATTGCATAAAATCAAAATCCATGTCCGTATGTCTGTCTATTGGAAGAATTTTCTAGAATAATTATCCAAATTCAATGAAATTTGGCCACATTGTTTGTTATTCTCCTAAACAGTTTGCTATTTAAAATCAGCTATATCAGTTTATAAGCAAGGAAGTTATAGACCGAAACCTCAAAATTCCGAAAAATAATTTCTCTAATTTTCCTTTAAAAATGTAATTGGACTTTAACAGAAGATTAATTTTAGCATTCATTGTGCAAAAGATCATCAAAATCTGATTAACTGGATAAAAGTTATAGGCTATAATATGCAAAATTTTGATACATCCAAAACTCTGTATGTCATATTGGCCGCAATTTTTAAGATAATTTACTGAAATTTGTCACATATACTTATTTTGATACAATAACAATTCCGAAGAAGCCATATTCTTCTGGGATCATTAATTAACCCAGCTCCCATATAAGGCCCCTTCGCGAAATATGATTTATTTTAAATATAAAAATATCATATAAGACCCCTTTCCGGAAAATAGTTTTGAGTTTATCACAAGCATATTTGTTGATTTTACACCCTCCACACTACAAGTGGAGAAGGGAGTATATTAACTTTGTCATTTTGTGTGTAACGCTAAGAATGAATTATTTCAGACCCCACAATGTATATATATTCTTGCATCAAATCAAAATCTCATTCAATTTTCGTCAAACTGTTTGCCTGTTCACATCCACAAAAATTCACGGAGCTTAATGAAATTTGGCCTAAGTATTTACTAGAGTCAGGTTTCCAGCAAAATCGCTTCGGCATTTTAAAGGATATAGACCGATATCTGATGCAATTTCTGAGTTAAAGAGTAAAATTGGAATGAAATTTTGTCATAATATTATGTTATGTGAACTTCATTACTGTTCCAAAAGTTACCAAAATCAGTTCAGTTGAAAAAAGTTGTAGCCAAAATTATAAATAATTTAATGACTCATTAAGTGCTTCTGTGTTATATACAATATACATTTGTGAGTATATCTGTGTGTATATATACATCTACGGAACATAATATATTAACTTTACACGAATTTGTGGTGAAGGGTATTGAAGATTCGGTTTAGTCGTATTTAGCATTCTCACTTGTTTATATTCATGTAATATCTTCAAGCTGCTTTAAACGGAGAAAAGCACTTGTTCCAAAACTCTTGCACATACTCTGAATGCTTAATTTGGTTTATCGAAGTTTACGTCAAGCCACTCATGCATTTTAACGGATACTTTTGGTGGGGGATTCAAAACTTTAGGTCATCAAGTTTTATTCGAACTCGGCAGAAAAATTAGGATAAAATATAAAATGCTTGCTGAGCCAACAGTTATGTTCGACACTGTATATTTCGGGTATCTTACAAGTACGAAAATCTTTTAGAAGAAAACAAAAAAAAGAACTTTATGTAAAGACATTTAGGCAAACAAACATTTAGATTTAGTCATAGACAAAGTTCTTTAGAGTTAAGAAAAGTTTTATTTGCAAAGAAATACTGTGAACCGAACTCTCGATGTAGTCAAGCTGAAAATAGATGAAAATTACTTTGGTATTTAGTAAAGTAGTTAGCACTGAAATTAAAACAAACTCTTATACACACTCACACATACACACATATACAGACATTGATATAGAGATATACACCATTGCACATAAATATTGCAAATTGCTTTCTTTCAAGGTATGATTTTCGACTCTTTTTGTTATTTTTCGTAAGATCGGAACTTTTAAAAAGTTTAATTTTAATTTTTTTTAGAAAGAGTTTTATTTTCATCTCTCTTCGAAAAAAGTTTAATTTACAAAAAGTGATAAAAATCAAAAAAAGAGCGAAATTGAAAAAAAGAGTTTAAAAATGAATAATTCGCACAAGTTGTTTTGTAGTCGTGTGAAGCAATTAAAATGTTTTTGTTTAAGCTGAAAGCGTGATGTATGTATGTTTGCAACCGTTGTATGAATGAAGAAATGTACCCACATATTAAGATGTAATTGCTATTGTTGTATGAGTATTTGTTGGTATTTTTTAGTGCAAAACAACATTTTTATTGCAAAAAGAAATTTGTGTGGTTGAACAAGCATATTTTTCATTGTTCGTTTCAATGTTCTTTCATTTTAAATAATCCTCCTTTTTACTCTTAACTGAAAGAAGAGTAAAATATTTTTTTTTATTTTGCACGGAGCAAGATCGAAGAAGCAATGGCAAAAATTTTAATAAAAAAAAAGATTTTTATTTTTTAATCTTCGCAAAGAAGAGTAAAATTGAAGATCATTTGAAAATAAATATTTTCCTCCGAGTTTTTCCATACTCTGCTTTTTATACAATTGTTTATACATATATGTATTTGCCAAATATATTTGTATGTTTATGTGTATATGTTAATTCAAATACATTAGTGTATCAAAGGGATGTCCTTTAATTAAGGAAAATATTTGTTTTTTGCTAGAAACGAAATATCTTAGAACATTAAAGAGTTTAAGACAAATATGTTTGTTAAGTTTTTCTGTTATAAATAGACTAAATAAATATTTATTAAATAAATAAATTTTCAAAAAGAATTTGTCGAAATTTAAATATTAAGTAGAAGATAAAGAAATATTTTAAAATTTTGTAAAATTAAAGAAAAACTTATTGCAGTAGGTTAGGATAGGATAGGTTAGGTTGAAAAGAGAAAATAAACTCCATAAGGATGTCGCACGCCCATTAGCATACACCTAAGCCGCTAATTTGGCTTGTTATGTGCTCCTGGTGTGGAAAAGCGTTCTATACCATATGCTGAGTAGAATTTTTTATCATTAGTTTTTTTAAATTGCATTGGTTGGATTTTGTCCCTTTAGTTACATCCATAAAACTCTGTGATCTCAGTGACGTGAAAGCTGGGCGAGTGAAACGTTTCATCGTCTCAATGTCTTCCCCCACATGCCCTGGGTTGATTATCTTCGACCGCTCAAATGCGCTTTAAAGCTGCCAGGAAAATGGAGTGTCCTGTTAAGACAATCATCATCTTACTTAGTAAACATTTATGTAGTTCCAAAATATTCATGGTCTTTTCCTCATCGGGGTCCCAAAATATACTTATAATGCTGGCGACCACAGTGACCTGTGTTCTGTTATCGCCCATTCCTTTAGCCTCTGTCTTAATGCATTAAAGGTTATTGAAATCCATAGGCTTATATCTTGGAGCATCTAGTGATTATAGCCAGATAGTTTACATCATCATTCCCAATAACTCCTTGGTGTATGGGTACCACTATATGTACAATCCCAACCTTGGAGTATTCGTTGATCGCAACTTTACACTCCAGGGTAGTCATAAGCTTGGTATTCTATGACCTAGATTGCCGCTTGACTATCGGTTAAGTTGTTATGATCCTTGTTTTTGCAGGTTTGCCTGAATGGCCTTGACTCAGATTACGACTTCCTTAATCGCACATACATCCGCTTGTAGTACCGTATTGAGGTTCGGAAGTCGGAGGGACAGTCCAAAACTATTTCAGTGCAGAAACACGTACCCACGGACATACGTCCCATGGTTTCGTTCGACCATGAGTCACGATTTGGTATCAGCGAATCGCAATTTGCATCAAGCACAATATACACAATTTTGTTGCACCCCAAACAGATGCGTCATATAGATTCCAGTTTTAATTATAACTTTCTGAAATTTGCCACCTGTGTGAACTTTGTCGTAAAAATAAATCGCAAAAAAGTTGGTCGGATCCACTAATTAATTCAGCTACCTTTAATACCCCTTCAGATATGGGTTTTAAGCTTATAAAACCACCTTCATTGTTGCCTTGCATAATAACTTTTTCAACTGTATTGTGTTATATACTTTGTTATATTTATGAACAATTTGACGAATGTAAGCTCTTACCTGGCTTTATTTCCCATATAAGACCGATTCCCGGAATACGGTTTAAAAATTATAACCTCTCATACAAAAATTATACCTCTCATATAAAACCTCATTCCGATATACGATTTTAAGCGTATCAAACTGTTATATGTGGACCTTTTTATGTTAAAATTTTTTAGTCGTCTTTAATACACGTATCTAACTTGGTACTACATAATTTCATTTCCGTAATATGATTCTAAGCTTTTAAAACTCTTAAAATTTTCCACTTTTATTAAAATTATTGTTTTGTTTCAGATGCATACATATATATAGATTCCGCATAAGGCTCCTTCCCGAAATATGATTTTGAGCTTATATATTTCTTAAGTATGAACCAATTCTATTGAAACTCTCCACAACTATTTTTTTGCTTCCGGAAAATATGTAAATATTTTATCGATTATCTCCCCTATTAAAGACCCCTTACTAAAATCGTTGGATTTAGCTCCCATATAAGGTCACATGCCAAATAGAGCATTAAGCCTTAAACTCGTAAATGTGGTCTAGCTCTGTGCAAAGTCGATAACAATTTTCTTGATTTTTTTTATGTTTAACTTTAACTTTCCATATATATTAATCCTAAAGTTACAGGGCTTGAGTCATATTTTTCTGAAATTTTTAGAATAAAAATCTCAAAACTTATAATATTTTATGTTTTTCTAAGGAGTCCACATTTATTGGCGGTCTGGAAATATCCGTTATCATATTATTAGAACCAAATTAGAGTTTGTAAACTGCATTCTGTATCTTCAATCGGTTTAAATTGACAAACTATTTCTTTGGAAACTTAGAATGGATTTAACGTTATTATCAGGAATGCATCTTAAAAATAGATTTAACTTTAGTATACCAAGTTATTCCTTTATATATACGAATCGTTGGGGTAGAATGCCACATGATGGTGTTGCCGTTTTTACGATTAGACTAATAACTTCTAAAAGGAACTATATGCAGGCAAAATCCATTCATGTTTTTCCCAGCCATTAACATAAAAGTCATTATTTTATCCTCAACGATTTTCGTTATTATAATGCCAATTTAAAATTCCTGACGCAAACTGCAGAAGAAGGTTCTAGTTGATCGCAAAATGCAATGAATTTTGTATCTCCTAGGCAACCAACAAACTGGACTGCTGATCCTGGAAAAATTATAGACCTCAGTGATTTTGGAATAGTTAAATATAGAAAGTTTTGCATGACTGATATTTTGACCATATTTCAATATTAAATACTTCTTAAGATCTGAGATTACGGAAGTCTCTAGCAAGCTTTACAGAACGAATTGGTCTAAACAATGAAAGTTCCGAAATTAATCGAAGATAATCAAACGTTTCAGGTTTATTTCAAAACAAGTACGAATACTATTTTCGGTTATGCCGATTCGGCAATACTTTCAAACACAAATTCGTGTGAAGTAAATACGTCATGTTTATTACATATACAAATACTTACAGACGTATAGAATTTATGAAAGCTTCTCTTAAATATAACATAGGAACAATTAATGATTCATAAAATTTGTTATACTTTTAGCTATAACTTTTTTCTGCTCAACCGATTTTTGATCATTTTTGGATTGACAGGGAAGTATTTTATGGCAGAATTGCGTTCTAATCTGTCGATTTATAATTGAAAATTTTTTCAAAATATATTGAACGTAATTTTCTGGTTTTAAATAGGCATTGAGCTCGGTATTTTTTTTTCGGATGTGAGATGCCAACAACAGACTCAGATTTTGATGTCTGTCTGTTGGAAACATTCTCACGCCTAGAATAATTGACCGAATTCAATGAAATTTGGTCACATCGTTTGTTATTGTACTAAACAGTTTGCTACTTAAAACCAGCTATAAGCCAGGAAGTTATAAACCGATATCTGAAACAACCTCAATATTCCGAAAAAGAACTCTTCTAATTTCTACTAAAAAATGTAATCGAACTTAAACAAAACATTAATTTTAGCATACAGTTGCAAAAGATCATCAAATTCTGATTAACAGAAAAAAAATTATAGGCCATAATATCCAAAATTTTAATACACCTCAAACTCTGTTGTGTCAAATGGGCCGCAATTTTTAAGATAATTTACTGAAATTTGTCACATATACTTATTATGATACAATAATAAATCAAAAGAAGCCATATAAGGCCCCCTCCCGGAATATGATTTATAGCTCATAAAACTCTAAAATTTGAACCAATTATATTGAAAATTGGCACAATTATTTTTTTAACTATTTTAAATATGTATTACAAATTTTATTAACATGGGTCCATACTTTGATATAGCTCCCGTATAACGCTCCTTCCCGGAAAACGGGTTTGAGCTTATAAAACAATTAAATAAAGACCAATTCCATTGAAATTTGGCACAATGATTTTTTAACTGTCTTTAATGTATATTTTTAATAAGAACAATCTCGGTTGCTAGTTGTTCTGATGATATTGTATTAATTTGCCCTATATGGGTCCATATTTTCCTATAGTTCTCTTATAACGCGCTTTTCCGGAAAACGGGTTTAAGTTTGTAAAACATTTAAATATAGATCAATTCCATTGAAATTTAGCACAATGAGATTTATAACTTTAATCAAAGAAAAATCTTGGTCCACATTTTTGCTGTAGCTCCCATATAAGACCCCTTCCTGGAAAACGGTCAGACCCCATAATGTATATATATTCTTGCATCAAATCAAAATCTCATTCGATTTTCGTCAATCTGTCTACCTGCTCACATCCGCGAAAATTGACAGAGCTCATTGAAAATTGGCCTAAGTATTAACTAGAGTCCTGTTCCACCAAAATCGCTACAGTATTTTATAGGATATAGACCGATATCTGATGCAACCGCTAGGTTAAAGAGTTAAATTGGAATGAAATTTTGTCATAATATAATGTTATGTGAACTTCATTACTGTTCCGAAAGTTACCAAAATCAGTTCAGTTTGAAAAAGTTATGGCCAAAATTATAGCTAATTTTATGACTCTTTAAGAGTTTCTGTGTTATATACAATATACATTTGTGGGTATATCAGTGTGTATATATACATCTACGGAACATAATATATTAACTTTACACGAATTTGTGGTGGAGTGTATTGAAGATTCGGCATGACCGAATATAGCATTCTTACTGGTTTATAATTAACATTTTCAGTATAGAACTCCATTTCATTTCATGAATTTGGCTTAACGAAGACCATGTAAATAGAAATTGTGGCTAAAAATATTAAAATTCAGAAGGAAAAATTAAAAAATTAATTAACAGTACTTTTACGGATTTCATAACAGACATTGAAATAATGTTAAAGTAAAGAAACATTAAAGCATATTTCTATATTAAACGAAAAACAGAGAAAATTATATAAAAGTGTTAATTTTGGGCAAATTAAACCTGTTGTCACTTTCGTTGCATAAATCACCTTTTAGGTGCGACTTTATTCTCGAAAATCCCTTTTTAGTGACTTTTCGAAAAGTCTCAACGGTAACGCTGTGGAGGGTATAAATCATACTAAATTTTCCTAATAAAAATTTACATGTTTCTTTCCACATGATTTAATCCATGTCAAAGTTTAGCCACATCAGTTCATGTAACGTTTCACTCAAATTGACCCAGATTATACATGTATAATAACACATTTTCAAAACGAAATTTATTTTCCTTTCCGAAAGACATTTAATTACCAACTTTGAAATAAAATAACTTTTAAAATTTTTATTATATTTTTTTTTATTTTTTAAGTTGAAATTACTTATCTAAA
>PYHX02000413.1:75272446-75302848 GCA_004302925.2 Cochliomyia hominivorax | reverse complement strand
TTTTAAATTTGGAAGAATATTCATATGGGAATATACTTAGGTAAATAATGTATATTTTTGGACCAGATCAAATTTTGTTTACTAAAAAATAACCTTCTTCCGTCTGAATTATACAGAAAATTGAATAATATTCTCCAGCCTACATTGTGACCATATGTCCTCAATATTGATGACATTTATCAAGTTTCCATTATTCATTTCCACCATCATCAAGCATATGAACATAATGAAATTAAAAAGATAATGACAAACTAAAGTGAAAGAAAACCAACAAAGAAACGGAAAACAAAAAGCTAATTACGTGTAAAATTACAAATTAACTTAATGGGAAATTTAAAAGAGAATAAAATTAAAAACGCAATAAGAAATGAAAGAAACCAAAAAAAAAAAGAGACTGCGTGTAAGTAATCATTGAACATTGTGTCAGTAATGTAAACAACTCTCTGTAAGTAAATATGAAAAGGAAAAAGGGAAAAAATGTGAAGGACTCATAAACGGAAGTAACGAAGTATGAAAGGAAGGAAGGAAATATAAGACAAAAAAGTAAATGTGACAGAATTTTAATATCATTCGGGTAGTTCATCACTATGACGATATGAATTTATATTTTAAATTTAATTAATTAAATTTCACGCAAAATAAAAATAAAATTAAAAACAAAAAATCACGGAAAATTTAATCAAAGATAAAAGATGGAGGAGATTACTGGAAGGAAGTTAATTAAAATACGTTTAATGTTTTAGAACATATTTATTGTAATAGAGATTTGATTTAAATTTATAAAGACGATAATCTTGGATCACAACTATACTCACAAATAGTTATTGAGAATAAAGTAAGAAAAATGATTTAGGAAAGCTGCTGGGTTAGTTTGTAGAAAAGCTGCTGGGTTAGTTCAGTTCTCAGACTATTTGGTATGAAATGTTAAAGCTAACGCAGGTTTACAAGCATATATCGCAGCTAAAAAGTTAGAGGTAAAAAGCAAAACACATAATTCAAGTCAAATTTTGCTAAAAAAATATTATTGTTGCATAACAGAAAGAAAAAGTATATTCTAGCAGGTTTTTTGCATACTACAAGTCACTGGCTACATCTAAAATGGTTTGCTTCCTGGACAACATTTTGCTACTAGAAAATGCACGGAAAAGTTATGGACTAAAAGCAGTCAAAATTACTTGAAATGCACTGCAAGTAACGAAATTTACATAAAGTAATGCTTACAAAAAAGGATGCTTTATTCATAAGACTTCACAATGTGTCCACTTATTTTTGGCCTGATTTAGCATCCTGTCACTATATTTAGCAAGCCATTGAGAATGGTGGACGATTCTGAATCGAAAAGTATACTTAAACGAGGTGGTAGCACGGTTCTACCACTTAAAACGCACTATAACCAACCTCCTATGGTGATGTAGGGTATTAAGAAAGAAAAACTATCTGCCCACTGTGCACTGCAAGCAACGGCGTATCATATATAACTCAGAAAATTGTTTGGTACAATATTATGTACCTCATTAAACACAGATGCATATTCCTAAACACGCTTTTAATTTTTTTCTATATCCATATCCCAAAAGTAAAGCTTTAGCTTTTTAATATAGAAAATACTTATGTTTAGTCTTATTTGCTGACTCATTTGCACAAATAATCCTGGTGCTATTTTATGTGGAATATTTCTATAAACGGAGACGTGATTATTGTTATTAAAATTTACAAAAAATAAAATAAACTTTTGTTCTGTTTCAAGAAAAATGAATAGTTCAACATTTCTCATTCCCTGTGTAACGCTAAAAAGGAATACATATTCTTGCACCAAATTAAAACCTGAGTTATTTTGTCTATCAGCTATAGGCACGTTCATATACACAATAATTAACAGAGCTCAACGAAAATTTAGCCTGAGTATTTGCTGAAGCCTTTAGAAGTTTGCTATTTAAAACCAGTAAGATTGGTTCAGTATATCAAATAAATAGACCGATATTTGAGGCAGCCTCTAAATTCAAGTATAAAAACTTTTGTTAAAATGTCAATCATAAATCGACAAATTAGAATTAAAAATTGTCATAATACTAAGCTTTAAAAGCTTCATTGCCTTTTTAAAAATTGTTAGTAGAAAAATTATAGACAAAAATGTAACTAATTTTTGACTCGCGTTCCGCGTTATAATTAAGAAAAACTTTTTTATAATCTTTACGTCTGCGAGTGAATGTGTGTATGTATACATACGCAGCATAATATATTTATTTCATACGCATTCGGGCATATCCTAATATAGCATTCATATTTATTTGTTTATTTTTTCTAATTCATAAAAAAATTTAAATGCGTTTATAGGAATATGCATCAGTGTATATTTAATAAACACCAGTTAGTTTTTAAAATAAAACTTTCTATACAATCCTAAATTAACAACGAAAAACAAATATGAAAGTTTTAGAAATTTACTATTTTTCTATATAAACTTTCAACGAAATATGAAGTTTTTAATTCATCCCCAATTTCTAACTAACACCTTTGAATAGCGCAAAAAAGTTACTGAAATATTTAATTTTCTATCATAAAACGCTAAAGTTGATTGTTGGCAATATTTGCTTACTATTAAATAACTTACTGCATCTATTAACTAATACACACCTCATACAGGTATGTAAATTATATATTTTTCAACTTTTTTTCAGCAATTTAACTCTTCTAAAATTTTGTTTTATTTCACTTTTTCACCAAAAGTATTTATACACTATACCGCCATAGGTGGTAGGTGGTTGGAGTATTATGCATTCGTGCTGATGTTTGTAATATACAGTATGTTTGTCTTTGAGTATACCGTTCGACTCAGAAGAACTTTTGAGTCGACTTAAACGATGTCCGTCTGTCTGTCCGGTTGTGTGTCCATGTAAACGTTGTGAACACTCTAAGGGACTTAATCTTGAGATATCTCGATGAAATTTGGTGTACATTATCTTTTTGGCCCCAAAACGAAGCCTATTGAAATTAAAACAAATATAAATAAAAAACGACCTTCAAAATTATGCGATTTAGCTATGACCGTCTGTCTGCCCGTTGTAGCATGCTCACATCCATAGAGTTCAATCAATATTGGCCTGAGTATTTGTTATAGTTCCGAGAAATTTCCTATTTAAAAGTAGCAAAAGCGGTTCAGCACAGTAGAAGATATACACAGATGTCCCTTTTTCACCACAAATATTTGTACCCTACACAGCCGTA
This sequence comes from Cochliomyia hominivorax, assembly GCA_004302925.2. Taxonomy (NCBI): domain Eukaryota; kingdom Metazoa; phylum Arthropoda; class Insecta; order Diptera; family Calliphoridae; genus Cochliomyia; species Cochliomyia hominivorax. The sequence goes on along the minus strand of PYHX02000413.1, from coordinate 75,299,623 downwards.
AGTGGTTAGGGTATTATGCGTTCGTGTCGATGTTTGTAACATACAGAAAAATATTGTTACGCCCTTGATATCTATCCATCTGTCTGTCCAGTTGGCTGTCCATTTAAATGTTGTGAACATTCTACGAGTCGCAATTTTTGAGATATGTCGATATTGGGGGTATATTATTATTTTGGCCCAAAGACGAAGCCTATTAAAATCCGCCATGTATTAAATGAATATAAACAAAAATCTATGTACAAAACTATACAAGTGTCAGGCCATACTTTCTTCAAGTTCCCATAGAATAGATCAGGAAATTAAATTATACGCGGGTCGCTCAATAATTTTTCGTGACTACACTGAACCAAAACAGGTAGTAGATATTATTAAAAAAAGTATAGAATTGAAGAAAAGTAAGTTATATATCAGCTAACGAATTTCTTACTCATTATAATGAAAATTTTCGTCCATTGATTGATTGATACAATATTCAAAATTGACAAAACTAGATTCATAATATTGATGAATATTTTTCTATTTTACTACCATGTTCAAGTTAAATTTACGAAATTTTAGTTGAATTGAATATAGAATTACGTTAAATTTTATAATAAATTAATACATAAAATACTAAGTATAAAATATTTCATGAAAATATCCAATAGGACCAGGGGAATTAACATTCCCCATACAAACAAAAATATTGATTATAGAGAATTTTCAAATTTGTTCCCAATGACTTTCCCAAGGAATTGTTTTAATGGACAAAATGTAAGTCGGATAGGATCAGGGAAGAAGTAACCACCATACAAGACATACAAATCGATTATCGAATATCTATAGATCTACTGTAGTTAGAATTTAGTTCCAGTTACACTTTTAATACACGTCGATTTGTGAAATTTTATTAAATTTGACATCTTTTTGTTTAACAAATTTTTGTTTAAATTTAGTATATTTGAAGAAAATTCTTCAATTTGAAGGAAAATTCCGTTGTGTAAAAGTTCTACGAATTTTTTTTAATATTACCTACGATTTTTAGTTTAGTGTACAACTTATAACCAACATTGTGATGTAGTGTATTGCATAGTCGGGCTTGACCGACTTTAAAATTTTTACTTGTTTTTTTTTTATATTTTCTATTCCTAAATGAAATGTTAACAATTCCTTTTTCTTTGTAATTAGCTTGATTTTCTAATGTTTACCTGAATATTTGCCAACATTTCCACATATTTGTGGTAAACATTTTCAAATTTTGTTATTTTAAGTTTAAAATTTTTTGTTTCAAAATGTTTTACAACTAATGAGTATTATTTCAATGTTATTTTCTAGTGTTAGTTTAACAAAGTTTTGTTTGCTTTTGTGTGCTAAATTTTTGTGAAAAAGTTTGCAACATTTTTGTAAAAAGCTTCTTTTAATTTTCAAATTTTTTTGGCAGAGTTTTTTCACAAATAATAAAATTTTTATTTTCACTAAAAAAGTAATAAAAAATCTATTTAAAAATATAATTTTTTAGGGGTTTTTGTATCGAAGGATTTCTATTAATTTAGAGAAAAACGGAAAATAATTTTATATCGATTTTTAAAAATAGAGCGTATACTTGATATTTGATAAAAATAATATTAAGTATAAGATAGATTTCTAAAGGCAGCACAGTAGTTCCAAAAATTTTATTTAGAACAAGCGATCATAAGGATATATTTATTACTATAATGGCAAGAACCATAAATATAACCAGTGTAACTAGTAAATATCTGAGTAGATTTTATCATGTCAGTTTGCCCATTAGACACATTCTCCGGCCTAGACTAATTGTTCGAATTCAATGAAATTTGGCCAGATTCTTTTCTAATCTAATTCTAACTTATGATAGTCTCCTTCTTATGTATATATGTATGATATTTCAATTTCATTAGGATAGACACCTTCACTCTAACACACTTCATATATAACAAAATTCCATAATTCATAAATTCATTTTGAGTGTTTAAAATTTACATATATTTTAATCCTCCACCTCCACAAGTGGGGATTTTGGTATATTAACTTCGTCATTGCCAGGAAGCAATCATCTCAGACCCCATATAATATTGCATGATTTGAAAATCTGAGTCAATTAAGCTATGTCCGTTTGTCCGTCTACTGCAAACATTCTCACATCAAAAATTGCAAAATTTGATGCACCCAAAAATCTGTGTGTCTTATGCATTGCAATTTTAAAGATAATTTTCTTAAATTTTCCATATCTTTACTTTTGGATGCTTTTGAAAGCATTTAGATGATTCCAGGCCTCTAATTAATCTAAAAATCTTTGAAGAGGGCTGAGAGGCAGATCACTGATTGAAGCTCATTTGTACTTACTTTATGTACAAACTCATCAATATATCTTAATAAAAATATATGAATTTTAAAAATGAAAAGTGCTGCCAGGTTCAAAGAAATTATACCAAAAAAATAATATTTTCCAAATATCTGTTTTATTAATATTATTGTGGATCCCAAAGTGATAATTAAAACTTTTATAGGATTTATTGAAAATGATTTTTAAATTTCTTAGATATTAAACTTCTCAACATGTTTGAGTCAAGATCGAACTTGGACGAAATCTTCTAAGTGTCCTTACAGTGCCTATGAAGCATGAATATTTTACGCCATATTCTTTTGGAAATACTTGAAATGTCTTTAATTTCCATTTTATAAAGAAGACTTCACCATTGACTCTTATAAAGTTTACGTTAACAAAATTCGAAATAGATTAGTATTATATTCCAAAAGATGGATTCTGCAATCGATAATTTGATTCAAAGTATGGAACTAGTTTTATTTAAATTAGATCATTTCTCTCCTTAGAAAAGATGGATTCTGTTACCAAACTTGAGAATTTTAGATCAAATGCAAAATTCTATTCTTTGAAGACAATGCACACAAATTGGGTCGTCAAGAAATAAATTCTAATAAAATAACTCCGCAAAAAAACTCCTCAAAATTTTGTATTAAACGTAATATCGTTGAATGTTAGGGATTAAGTTCGTCTTTCATAATTTATTTTATTTATTAATTTCGAACATTTTCAGGAAGCTGTTTCATTCGAGATGACTTAAATTAAAATTGAATTCACAAAAAATCCTTTAATAATTGTGTCAAGATTAATAATATTTACAAACATTTAGTATTTATGTAATTCAATATTAATTTCATTATATTTACTGTCATATATTTTATGCCATATTTAGCAGGGTCATATATCATTTCAAGGAAAAATTATAGAGTTAAAATTCTAAAAACTCACATATTGTGACTGGCCAAAAAAAATCTGTAATTTATCATATAACTTTTCTTCATATGCAAACATGGAGGGTTCTGAAAGGAAAAAATATGAAAACATTATAAACAGTTTTTTTCTTTTAACGCCTACACTTGTGCTACCAACCACAAAATGTTGCCAACAAAATTTTTATACTAAATGATTTATAATGGCAATAAAAATTGCTATATAAAACGAAATATTGGATGTAATGAATAGCATTAGTGTGCTTTCGTCTGCACTTGCTCTCATTTCCCAAGAATAACAACTTTATGGGACACCAACTACGAAAACGTCCGGATAGGGGTCTGAAATGCTGCAAATCAGCTTTAAATCTTCTTACCTCCAACTAGGATTTTGTGCACTCCATTCCGTATATAACGCTAAGAAGGAATCATTTAACAATCCATAATGTATATATTATTGCATCAAAACAAAATCAGAATCAAAGAGCCTGTCTGTTGCCACGCTCGCATTCAAAATAACTGACAGCGCTCAATGAAATATCTCTATGGTCAACCGAAGAACTTTCGTAAATTTGTTTAATTAGTATAACATTTTGTTGCAATATTAAATAAAATATACTTCAGTATAATTCAAAAATTATTAAAATCGGTTCAGCAGAAAAAAGCAAAAACTTTAACCAATTTTACGACTCATTAAGAATTTTTGTATTATATTTTAGAAATAATTTTATATATTTTGTGCCTCTGTAGTAATTTATGTATGTTAAGTGTTCATGAACGAAACATCATGTAATTACTTCACATGTATTTGTGGTGGAAGGTACTGTAGATTCGGCATAGCTTAGTGTAACATTTTTAAATGTTATTTTTAAGATGACAGCAGCTGTTCAAAAGTTATAGAAAAATCGTGTTGGAGTCATCATGAAGAGATAGTAAAGTATCATCTTTAGAAATTTAAATAAAGTTGTCAATACTTTTTGTATAACCTAATATATTATTTCCTAGATGTATGTAGTAGTTTGGTAAAATTTTATCGGCGAAAATGGAAAATATATATTGAATTTAAGGATATTAATTTATTTTATTGGCAACAGGTTTTATTTAATATTGGAAATGTATAAATATATTTGCTTTTTCCCCTAAATTGCATATTATTTTGTATAAAGTGCTTGTTTTGCATAAATGAATATAACAATGGAATTTAGTGGCAAAATACAATTATTGTTATATTAGTGTAAATAAGTTTCATAAATATAATATTTAAATGTCATCAACGCTTGTACTTCCGACTGATCAAAAGGGGCCACCACCATTATGTTTTATATATTTGGCACTATAGGACCACTATAGGTGGTAGCATATAGAAATATATAATGTTACCTTAAAGTTTACAGAATCAGAACAACTTCCTGCGTTCTCCCCATCATCTTCTCGACTGCATCTCTTGCAAGTTTATAGATGTCTCGATATCATAAACACTTATACCTCCGACTATTCAAAAGGTGGCACCACTATTAAGTTTTGTAGTTTTGGAACTAGTTATTTCAATCTTTACCGCTGTAGGTGATAACGCTTAAAAAAATAATTTACTGACTCAGAACAACTTCCTGCATTAACTCTCGATATTACACTTATATTATTAAATTAGGTACTTTCGGAACAAGTTATTACATCCTTTACAACTGAAGTTGTTAACACACAAAAAAATATTTCCCTTAAAGTGTACCAAATTAACACAACTTCTTGTGTCCTTTCCATCATCTTTCCTACTGCATCTCTAGTCTGGACAAAATTAGATACCAAGAATGAAACCTTGGGAAATTGATGGTAACGTTTCAAGTAGCTCCTATAGAAATGTTCACTCGGAATTTCTTATTAGGCTAAATCCATTTGCCACATTTCAAAAAGGTTCCAATTTCATGAATGAATGCAGCTCCCATACAAATTCAGGAAAATTTTTAGAATTCTGGTAAAAGATAAAGGATATAGTAAAGGTGAAGGAATATAGGTGATATTCAATGAATATTTCAATCTTACTCGTTTTAACATAGATTTGTCCTAAAAATAGCAAATTTTCAGTGGTAAAAACAATAAAGACGATGAAGTGATGGTAATTTATCTCTTTACTTTATGCCTTGTAGAGGTGTGGGATAAAAATTTACGCTCGCAAGTTTCTCTCTCTCCTCTCGCTAAGATGCATTTGATGACTTTTACACAGACAGAATACGACCGTTAAACTCTCAGCTTGTTAAAAAAAACATACTGAATGTAGTCACATGTTAACTCTTACCGAAGTTCGTTGATGTTGTACACTTTTTAATGTATCTTCACTGTAAAACATTTATAACTGTTTCGAAAAATGTGAAAAAGAGAGAAATAAATATTTTTTGCGAATTTTTTATATAAATATTTAAGTCTTGTATATAATCAAAAAAATGAAAAAATGGTGAATCCATAAACATAAACGACATTATCTTTGATATTGATAGAATTAACAAAATCAAAATGTGATTTTCAAATTAGATTTAGTCCCTTTTTTAATATTTTTTATTTAATATTAACTGAGCATAAGTTTTTACAATACTAACATACAAAAAATAACTAACATCATCATACATCAGTTTGGTTCTGTGCAATAAGAGAAATATTAAAGAGAAATTCAGAGAAATATTTAAATTTATTAAACGTCTGGAAACTGAAAATTAGAAATTACAAATGAAGATCTAATACAGAATTTATTTGCAAAAAAAAACACAATTAAAATGTATTAATGTCTGTATGTTTTATCAACTTAAAACCTCATTCGCAGAGGAAATGAAATATTGCACGGAATATAATCAATTCACTAAAATTGTCCTTATCGCAATGTTATACTATTAACTAAATTTAATCATGATGATTACGACTTGTAGAATATCTACAAGGCTTACATGGACTTCTGGAGGGCGTTCAGGTAGACGGTCATCGTTAAATCGACTCAGAAACAGTGTGCTTGAAGGGAGATGAAACACATTTTCTAACCTTACAAATATCAGTACAAATCAAAAAAAAAAAAGATAATAATCCTTATGAATCCGAAAAAGGCACAACACTATTAGAGATAGAGCCACATACATTTAACCAGCAAAGAGCGATGGATAACCATTTACTAAATTAAATTGAGAACTTCTCAACGACCCTTAATTGAAATTGTCACCAATGAAATAGACAAAAAATAATCTTCATCACATGGACAGTATAGAACAATTAAATATCACTCGAAGAATATAAAAGGAAGAACAAGTAAAAATGATAAATTCGGTTGTCTTCAAAATACAAAATTTCGTACATACAAAGAAAATGAGTATGTATGTGTATATATGAAAGTTTTTTTAATAAAAAGGAAACTTTTATGAGCCGTAAAATTACTTATATTTTTTGCTATAATTTTTTTTATTGAATCGTCCTTCGTCTTACGGAAAAATATCATTCGTATGTATAAATTTATAGTTGAAAATTCTACGGATGTTCTTCTCTTAAATTTAAAAGTTGTCTCAGATTTCGGGCTGCATTTTGGTTATTTTGAATAGGAAACCTTTCAGGATAATAACAAGTATTAAGGTCAAATTTCATGGAGCTCTGTCAATTATTTTTGATATGAGTGGCAACAACACATACACAGATGGACAATCAGACGAACATAGATTCAATTTCTGATTTGATGTAAGATTTATATAAACTTACTCGGTTTGAAACGATTCCTCTTTAGCGTTGCATACATATAGGTACATGGTCTTAACTATAAGTGGAGTGCATAAAAATGAAAAGCATTCTTTCTGAATTTTAAGGTTGCCTCAGATATCGGCCTATAATATTTTTATATATTTTTTTTTAATTTTATTGAATTAGGATAGACTGTCATACAAACGAAGATAGCAAAATAGACTTAATTCTGATTTGATGCAAGGATATATGTTATTCATTTGGTCCTGAATGTATTTTTTATTACACCGAATCATATTTAATTAAAGAACATGTAAAATCCGTTTTTCTTTGTAACGAATAACATATAGTTTTAAGATTAAATTCAAATATCAAAAAATAATTCACAGAATCTTACAAAATGAAAGTAAAGACAATTTAAATTTACATCATTAGGAAATCAGAGATTCCCAGATATTTTTAAATTAAGCAACTTAAATTAAAATTTTACCTTTAAAAACTAAATAAATTTCAAGATTTAAATATTTTATATTTAATAAAATAAACAATTTTTGTTTAATTTAACTTTGAGGCAAAACAAAAAATTTAACCCTTTAATTCCTGTTAAATGAGAAATACTGTATTTCTTGGTCATAACTTTTAACTAGACTTTAAAAACATTTGCTAAAGAGAAATACATATATACAAATACATACAGTCCCGAACAAAACTATTAGCCCAACAAGCGCATTTATCTTTTTAACTACTATTCACACATTAAGAAAGTGTTTTTTAAATTTCCTTCACCATTTTAGTCAATAACGTAAGTATTTTCTTTTCAAAAACCATTTTAAAACTCTACTTCACCCACCTTTAGGTATACCATTCGACTCGGAAACACTTTTTGAGCCGATTTAACGATATTCGACGTTTTTTGTTATTGTTCGTAAAATCGGATCATTTAGTTTAGTTTTTATTTTGAAAAAAGAGTTTTATTTTTTCGCTCTTTAAAAAAAGTGTTTAATTGAAAAAGTGACAAAAATCAAAAAAGAGCGAAATTTAAAAAAAAGAGTTTAAAAATGAATAATTCGCACAAATTGTGTATGTAAAAGCGCATTTGTCATTTTTTACTATTTTTTTTTTCTTTTAACCCTCCTTTTTACTCTTCACTCAAAGAAGAATAAAATAAGTTAGACTAAGGATGAAGCCTATTTAAATTGGCCATGTTCGGTCTAATAGTTCAAGTACCTCTCAAAGTTCTAAATACAAAGTGATTTCAACGTAAACGAACATCCTAAAATATACTTAAACCTTGCGTTAAGGACAAACATCACACATTTACATTGGTATTGTAATAAAAATTGGTTAAATCAAGATAAATATAAGTAAAATTCATTGTTCAAAAATGCATGAGATTCGGTTCATAACTTCTTGTAGCCCTCATGAAACCTCCCAAAAAAATCATTTAAACACGCGTAAATTTAACATAAATGTTAGTGTTACAATAAAGTTCTACATACTTAACAAAAAACCTGAAAATCAAATTATACGAAGGTCGTTCATTAATTTTTCGTAACCACTATTCTTAACCGTTGATGTGGTTTAGGGTATTAGATAGTGAGGCTTCACCGCCTATAAACTCTTACATGCTTCTAATTAATTTTAATTACACTATATTTATGTAATTATTCAATAGTTATAGTTGGTAAGCCTTTTTACTTGATAATATCATCCAAATGAATGGAAATTGAGTGGACTAAATTTCTTGTAACTTCCTACCCGATTTTTATCCGTTTTTCCTTTGACGACTTATGAAGTCGTTTATCCATAATGCCGTTTATGAAAAGCAGCTTACCGACACCCGCAGATTTCATACAGTCCCACACCTCGGCCGTATGTAACAGGAGGTAAAACATTTTGTTTTTATACCCTCCACCACCACAAGTAGTGATGAGGGTATATTATATTTATCATTCTATGTGTAAGGCCAAGAAGGAATCATCTCAGACCCTACAATGCACATATATTATTGCATAAAATCAAAATCCATGTCCGTATGTCTGTCTATTGGAAGAATTTTCTAGAATAATTATCCAAATTCAATGAAATTTGGCCACATTGTTTGTTATTCTCCTAAACAGTTTGCTATTTAAAATCAGCTATATCAGTTTATAAGCAAGGAAGTTATAGACCGAAACCTCAAAATTCCGAAAAATAATTTCTCTAATTTTCCTTTAAAAATGTAATTGGACTTTAACAGAAGATTAATTTTAGCATTCATTGTGCAAAAGATCATCAAAATCTGATTAACTGGATAAAAGTTATAGGCTATAATATGCAAAATTTTGATACATCCAAAACTCTGTATGTCATATTGGCCGCAATTTTTAAGATAATTTACTGAAATTTGTCACATATACTTATTTTGATACAATAACAATTCCGAAGAAGCCATATTCTTCTGGGATCATTAATTAACCCAGCTCCCATATAAGGCCCCTTCGCGAAATATGATTTATTTTAAATATAAAAATATCATATAAGACCCCTTTCCGGAAAATAGTTTTGAGTTTATCACAAGCATATTTGTTGATTTTACACCCTCCACACTACAAGTGGAGAAGGGAGTATATTAACTTTGTCATTTTGTGTGTAACGCTAAGAATGAATTATTTCAGACCCCACAATGTATATATATTCTTGCATCAAATCAAAATCTCATTCAATTTTCGTCAAACTGTTTGCCTGTTCACATCCACAAAAATTCACGGAGCTTAATGAAATTTGGCCTAAGTATTTACTAGAGTCAGGTTTCCAGCAAAATCGCTTCGGCATTTTAAAGGATATAGACCGATATCTGATGCAATTTCTGAGTTAAAGAGTAAAATTGGAATGAAATTTTGTCATAATATTATGTTATGTGAACTTCATTACTGTTCCAAAAGTTACCAAAATCAGTTCAGTTGAAAAAAGTTGTAGCCAAAATTATAAATAATTTAATGACTCATTAAGTGCTTCTGTGTTATATACAATATACATTTGTGAGTATATCTGTGTGTATATATACATCTACGGAACATAATATATTAACTTTACACGAATTTGTGGTGAAGGGTATTGAAGATTCGGTTTAGTCGTATTTAGCATTCTCACTTGTTTATATTCATGTAATATCTTCAAGCTGCTTTAAACGGAGAAAAGCACTTGTTCCAAAACTCTTGCACATACTCTGAATGCTTAATTTGGTTTATCGAAGTTTACGTCAAGCCACTCATGCATTTTAACGGATACTTTTGGTGGGGGATTCAAAACTTTAGGTCATCAAGTTTTATTCGAACTCGGCAGAAAAATTAGGATAAAATATAAAATGCTTGCTGAGCCAACAGTTATGTTCGACACTGTATATTTCGGGTATCTTACAAGTACGAAAATCTTTTAGAAGAAAACAAAAAAAAGAACTTTATGTAAAGACATTTAGGCAAACAAACATTTAGATTTAGTCATAGACAAAGTTCTTTAGAGTTAAGAAAAGTTTTATTTGCAAAGAAATACTGTGAACCGAACTCTCGATGTAGTCAAGCTGAAAATAGATGAAAATTACTTTGGTATTTAGTAAAGTAGTTAGCACTGAAATTAAAACAAACTCTTATACACACTCACACATACACACATATACAGACATTGATATAGAGATATACACCATTGCACATAAATATTGCAAATTGCTTTCTTTCAAGGTATGATTTTCGACTCTTTTTGTTATTTTTCGTAAGATCGGAACTTTTAAAAAGTTTAATTTTAATTTTTTTTAGAAAGAGTTTTATTTTCATCTCTCTTCGAAAAAAGTTTAATTTACAAAAAGTGATAAAAATCAAAAAAAGAGCGAAATTGAAAAAAAGAGTTTAAAAATGAATAATTCGCACAAGTTGTTTTGTAGTCGTGTGAAGCAATTAAAATGTTTTTGTTTAAGCTGAAAGCGTGATGTATGTATGTTTGCAACCGTTGTATGAATGAAGAAATGTACCCACATATTAAGATGTAATTGCTATTGTTGTATGAGTATTTGTTGGTATTTTTTAGTGCAAAACAACATTTTTATTGCAAAAAGAAATTTGTGTGGTTGAACAAGCATATTTTTCATTGTTCGTTTCAATGTTCTTTCATTTTAAAAATAATCCTCCTTTTTACTCTTAACTGAAAGAAGAGTAAAATATTTTTTTTTATTTTGCACGGAGCAAGATCGAAGAAGCAATGGCAAAAATTTTAATAAAAAAAAGATTTTTATTTTTTAATCTTCGCAAAGAAGAGTAAAATTGAAGATCATTTGAAAATAAATATTTTCCTCCGAGTTTTTCCATACTCTGCTTTTTATACAATTGTTTATACATATATGTATTTGCCAAATATATTTGTATGTTTATGTGTATATGTTAATTCAAATACATTAGTGTATCAAAGGGATGTCCTTTAATTAAGGAAAATATTTGTTTTTTGCTAGAAACGAAATATCTTAGAACATTAAAGAGTTTAAGACAAATATGTTTGTTAAGTTTTTCTGTTATAAATAGACTAAATAAATATTTATTAAATAAATAAATTTTCAAAAAGAATTTGTCGAAATTTAAATATTAAGTAGAAGATAAAGAAATATTTTAAAATTTTGTAAAATTAAAGAAAAACTTATTGCAGTAGGTTAGGATAGGATAGGTTAGGTTGAAAAGAGAAAATAAACTCCATAAGGATGTCGCACGCCCATTAGCATACACCTAAGCCGCTAATTTGGCTTGTTATGTGCTCCTGGTGTGGAAAAGCGTTCTATACCATATGCTGAGTAGAATTTTTTATCATTAGTTTTTTTAAATTGCATTGGTTGGATTTTGTCCCTTTAGTTACATCCATAAAACTCTGTGATCTCAGTGACGTGAAAGCTGGGCGAGTGAAACGTTTCATCGTCTCAATGTCTTCCCCACATGCCCTGGGTTGATTATCTTCGACCGCTCAAATGCGCTTTAAAGCTGCCAGGAAAATGGAGTGTCCTGTTAAGACAATCATCATCTTACTTAGTAAACATTTATGTAGTTCCAAAATATTCATGGTCTTTTCCTCATCGGGGTCCCAAAATATACTTATAATGCTGGCGACCACAGTGACCTGTGTTCTGTTATCGCCCATTCCTTTAGCCTCTGTCTTAATGCATTAAAGGTTATTGAAATCCATAGGCTTATATCTTGGAGCATCTAGTGATTATAGCCAGATAGTTTACATCATCATTCCCAATAACTCCTTGGTGTATGGGTACCACTATATGTACAATCCCAACCTTGGAGTATTCGTTGATCGCAACTTTACACTCCAGGGTAGTCATAAGCTTGGTATTCTATGACCTAGATTGCCGCTTGACTATCGGTTAAGTTGTTATGATCCTTGTTTTTGCAGGTTTGCCTGAATGGCCTTGACTCAGATTACGACTTCCTTAATCGCACATACATCCGCTTGTAGTACCGTATTGAGGTTCGGAAGTCGGAGGGACAGTCCAAAACTATTTCAGTGCAGAAACACGTACCCACGGACATACGTCCCATGGTTTCGTTCGACCATGAGTCACGATTTGGTATCAGCGAATCGCAATTTGCATCAAGCACAATATACACAATTTTGTTGCACCCCAAACAGATGCGTCATATAGATTCCAGTTTTAATTATAACTTTCTGAAATTTGCCACCTGTGTGAACTTTGTCGTAAAAATAAATCGCAAAAAAGTTGGTCGGATCCACTAATTAATTCAGCTACCTTTAATACCCCTTCAGATATGGGGTTTTAAGCTTATAAAACCACCTTCATTGTTGCCTTGCATAATAACTTTTTCAACTGTATTGTGTTATATACTTTGTTATATTTATGAACAATTTGACGAATGTAAGCTCTTACCTGGCTTTATTTCCCATATAAGACCGATTCCCGGAATACGGTTTAAAAATTATAACCTCTCATACAAAAATTATACCTCTCATATAAAACCTCATTCCGATATACGATTTTAAGCGTATCAAACTGTTATATGTGGACCTTTTTATGTTAAAATTTTTTAGTCGTCTTTAATACACGTATCTAACTTTGGTACTACATAATTTCATTTCCGTAATATGATTCTAAGCTTTTAAAACTCTTAAAATTTTCCACTTTTATTAAAATTATTGTTTTGTTTCAGATGCATACATATATATAGATTCCGCATAAGGCTCCTTCCCGAAATATGATTTTGAGCTTATATATTTCTTAAGTATGAACCAATTCTATTGAAACTCTCCACAACTATTTTTTTGCTTCCGGAAAATATGTAAATATTTTATCGATTATCTCCCCTATTAAAGACCCCTTACTAAAATCGTTGGATTTAGCTCCCATATAAGGTCACATGCCAAAATAGAGCATTAAGCCTTAAACTCGTAAATGTGGTCTAGCTCTGTGCAAAGTCGATAACAATTTTCTTGATTTTTTTTATGTTTAACTTTAACTTTCCATATATATTAATCCTAAAGTTACAGGGCTTGAGTCATATTTTTCTGAAATTTTTAGAATAAAAATCTCAAAACTTATAATATTTTATGTTTTTCTAAGGAGTCCACATTTATTGGCGGTCTGGAAATATCCGTTATCATATTATTAGAACCAAATTAGAGTTTGTAAACTGCATTCTGTATCTTCAATCGGTTTAAATTGACAAACTATTTCTTTGGAAACTTAGAATGGATTTAACGTTATTATCAGGAATGCATCTTAAAAATAGATTTAACTTTAGTATACCAAGTTATTCCTTTATATATACGAATCGTTGGGGTAGAATGCCACATGATGGTGTTGCCGTTTTTACGATTAGACTAATAACTTCTAAAAGGAACTATATGCAGGCAAAATCCATTCATGTTTTTCCCAGCCATTAACATAAAAGTCATTATTTTATCCTCAACGATTTTCGTTATTATAATGCCAATTTAAAATTCCTGACGCAAACTGCAGAAGAAGGTTCTAGTTGATCGCAAAATGCAATGAATTTTGTATCTCCTAGGCAACCAACAAACTGGACTGCTGATCCTGGAAAAATTATAGACCTCAGTGATTTTGGAATAGTTAAATATAGAAAGTTTTGCATGACTGATATTTTGACCATATTTCAATATTAAATACTTCTTAAGATCTGAGATTACGGAAGTCTCTAGCAAGCTTTACAGAACGAATTGGTCTAAACAATGAAAGTTCCGAAATTAATCGAAGATAATCAAACGTTTCAGGTTTATTTCAAAACAAGTACGAATACTATTTTCGGTTATGCCGATTCGGCAATACTTTCAAACACAAATTCGTGTGAAGTAAATACGTCATGTTTATTACATATACAAATACTTACAGACGTATAGAATTTATGAAAGCTTCTCTTAAATATAACATAGGAACAATTAATGATTCATAAAATTTGTTATACTTTTAGCTATAACTTTTTTCTGCTCAACCGATTTTTGATCATTTTTGGATTGACAGGGAAGTATTTTATGGCAGAATTGCGTTCTAATCTGTCGATTTATAATTGAAAATTTTTTCAAAATATATTGAACGTAATTTTCTGGTTTTAAATAGGCATTGAGCTCGGTATTTTTTTTTCGGATGTGAGATGCCAACAACAGACTCAGATTTTGATGTCTGTCTGTTGGAAACATTCTCACGCCTAGAATAATTGACCGAATTCAATGAAATTTGGTCACATCGTTTGTTATTGTACTAAACAGTTTGCTACTTAAAACCAGCTATAAGCCAGGAAGTTATAAACCGATATCTGAAACAACCTCAATATTCCGAAAAAGAACTCTTCTAATTTCTACTAAAAAATGTAATCGAACTTAAACAAAACATTAATTTTAGCATACAGTTGCAAAAGATCATCAAATTCTGATTAACAGAAAAAAAATTATAGGCCATAATATCCAAAATTTTAATACACCTCAAACTCTGTTGTGTCAAATGGGCCGCAATTTTTAAGATAATTTACTGAAATTTGTCACATATACTTATTATGATACAATAATAAATCAAAAGAAGCCATATAAGGCCCCCTCCCGGAATATGATTTATAGCTCATAAAACTCTAAAATTTGAACCAATTATATTGAAAATTGGCACAATTATTTTTTTAACTATTTTAAATATGTATTACAAATTTTATTAACATGGGTCCATACTTTGATATAGCTCCCGTATAACGCTCCTTCCCGGAAAACGGGTTTGAGCTTATAAAACAATTAAATAAAGACCAATTCCATTGAAATTTGGCACAATGATTTTTTAACTGTCTTTAATGTATATTTTTAATAAGAACAATCTCGGTTGCTAGTTGTTCTGATGATATTGTATTAATTTGCCCTATATGGGTCCATATTTTCCTATAGTTCTCTTATAACGCGCTTTTCCGGAAAACGGGTTTAAGTTTGTAAAACATTTAAATATAGATCAATTCCATTGAAATTTAGCACAATGAGATTTATAACTTTAATCAAAGAAAAATCTTGGTCCACATTTTGCTGTAGCTCCCATATAAGACCCCTTCCTGGAAAACGGTCAGACCCCATAATGTATATATATTCTTGCATCAAATCAAAATCTCATTCGATTTTCGTCAATCTGTCTACCTGCTCACATCCGCGAAAATTGACAGAGCTCATTGAAAATTGGCCTAAGTATTAACTAGAGTCCTGTTTCCACCAAAATCGCTACAGTATTTTATAGGATATAGACCGATATCTGATGCAACCGCTAGGTTAAAGAGTTAAATTGGAATGAAATTTTGTCATAATATAATGTTATGTGAACTTCATTACTGTTCCGAAAGTTACCAAAATCAGTTCAGTTGAAAAAGTTATGGCCAAAATTATAGCTAATTTTATGACTCTTTAAGAGTTTCTGTGTTATATACAATATACATTTGTGGGTATATCAGTGTGTATATATACATCTACGGAACATAATATATTAACTTTACACGAATTTGTGGTGGAGTGTATTGAAGATTCGGCATGACCGAATATAGCATTCTTACTGGTTTATAATTAACATTTTCAGTATAGAACTCCATTTCATTTCATGAATTTGGCTTAACGAAGACCATGTAAATAGAAATTGTGGCTAAAAATATTAAAATTCAGAAGGAAAAATTAAAAAATTAATTAACAGTACTTTTACGGATTTCATAACAGACATTGAAATAATGTTAAAGTAAAGAAACATTAAAGCATATTTCTATATTAAACGAAAAACAGAGAAAATTATATAAAAGTGTTAATTTTGGGCAAATTAAACCTGTTGTCACTTTCGTTGCATAAATCACCTTTTAGGTGCGACTTTATTCTCGAAAATCCCTTTTTAGTGACTTTTCGAAAAGTCTCAACGGTAACGCTGTGGAGGGTATAAATCATACTAAATTTTCCTAATAAAAATTTACATGTTTCTTTCCACATGATTTAATCCATGTCAAAGTTTAGCCACATCAGTTCATGTAACGTTTCACTCAAATTGACCCAGATTATACATGTATAATAACACATTTTCAAAACGAAATTTATTTTCCTTTCCGAAAAGACATTTAATTACCAACTTTTGAAATAAAATAACTTTTAAATTTTTATTATTATTTTTTTATTTTTTTAAGTTGAAATACTTATCTAAACACTGAAAGAAATATTTATTTATGCAAAAATATTATTTAGTTTTTCAGCAAATATTTTTGTCTTTTCATTGTAATGAAAAACAAAACTTTTTGTAGCTGTAAATGACAGTTTTTTAATTATGCCACATGTAGTGCAATGACTTTAATTTTATTTGAATCAAACAAAAAATATAAGTGAATATTATGCAAACGGTTATGAATGAAAAGAAAGTAGAGAAAAAGTGAATAGCTGACATTTTAGAGTCCAGTGAAGGATAACTAAATTGATATTAAACAAATGAATAAAATAATAATAAAATTTCAAATATCGAAATTAATGTGTTTTCGGAAAAATTTGAATTTTCAGTGAAAACTTTATTTTTACATCACACTTATTCCTATAGACGCACTTAACTTCTTTTAATGATTAATTGGGGAAATAAAATATTTACTAAATCATTAAAATCTTTATTCAAAATTTGTTAATTAAAATCCTTATTCGTTCCTCTTTTCATTTTTATGCTCCACTCCACAAGGGTTGAAGAGGGTACATTAACTTTGTTATTTCATGTGCAACGCTAACAAGGAATCATCTTAAACCCCACAATGTCATTTAAATCTGACTCGATTTAGCTATGCTCATCTGTCTATCAATGAATTTTGATCTGAGCATTTTCTATAGTCCTGAGAAGTTTCCTATTTAAACCAGTATGAGTATGATAAAAGATATAGACCGCTATCTAAGGCAACCTCTAAGTTCAAAAAAAACTTTCGTTTTTAGTATTGAATATAGCATTTTTACTAATTTTAGAGTTAAGCTCCAACTATTACCGCATAAATATTTAAGTTTATGAGTTGCTATAACACTACTAATAAAAGGTGGATGACCTTTAGTTGCAGATTACCTCAAAAATACGGTCTGGCATTATGCTTTCAATAAAATCTCTAAGCCAAGTATAATTTGATTCTTTTACATTTGTAAAATATTTCAGTAATTATATTTATTATAAAACAAATGACTAAATTGTTAATCTGTTCCGACTTAGTCGCACAAAAAGTTAACCAAGCATTTAAAGGTCTTTGGTTAAACTGGATATAAAGAATGCTGCGCATGATGTTTCTAGAGCCAAACAAATAGATTGCAATTTCAAAATAGCTGCCAACCCTTCCGGAATGCATTCCGGTTACCTTAATTCTCGGATTATTTAGCACAAAAAGTTAAAGATGAGAGAGATTCGAGGCTTAAAAAGTTTGTGAAAGAAACGCTGCTAACAATTTGGAGAGCAAAAGCAGAGCACGGAAATTGAAGTAAATTTTTCTAAAAAGAATATTCTTGCTGTATAATGGATGAGGAAATGTTTGTTCTGACATATTTTACACAACTTCTTCGTCAAAACTTTTATGATGCAGACCGATATTTGAAGAAAATCTAGTTATTCGAAAAATAGAATACAATTATATGTAAAAAACCGGTTAAACGGTTTTTGTTTGCTTATCATAAATTTTTAGGAAACAATAATTGTTTAATATAAATCACGAATTTGACCAATAAAAACACTTGTTCTGTAATGTTCCTTATCAAAATATCCATTTGTAACAAATTACATTAAATTATCCTTTCAGTGAATAATGCCCTAAATAAGTGGGATGTAAAAATTGTGTTTTTTTTATCGTGTTTAAAATAATGTGTCGAGTTACCATTTTACAGAAACCACTTCTTGAATATGATGTCAAGGGCTGCATACAATACTTTTCTCGTGTTACACACGAAATGAAAATTTTATATATTTACCCAGTCATTGCAGAATATACAAAAATAAAGCTGAATACAAAATGACTTCCATTTAAAACCTTGTAACCGACTGAAAAAACGGCATGTCAAATAATTGGAAAATAAAAATTATTCGAAAACCGATCCGGATTTCTGAAATTTAAAAAACCAGTTAACCGGTTTCCGTTTTTTGAATACAAAAAGAACCAATCATTTCCAAACACGGGTTCTACAAATAAAGAAATTTTCATGCAGGAATTTTAACATAAAAGGCTGCTGCCGATCATAAAACTTCAAATTTTATAACATGTTTTTAGCCAGACGTGGCATTCTGTCACTGAGTGGTGCAAAACACTAATTTTATAATTTAAGTATCAGGACAGTAAATCCTTCAAACTGCCCGGAGCAAATGGAAGATAAGGAAAAATATTGGGCACTTGTTAAATGAGAATTTAAGAGGACGAAAAAGGCATCCAAAAATATTCTAGTTTTTTAACGAAAAAAACCCAACCCGTTAGAGCATACTGATAGAAAATATTATAAACGTTAACAGAAGGCTTTCTGAAAAGGTATAGAATTTCAGCGCTGATGATGAAAACTATAAAATATGTTTTTTTGTAAATTATAATTATTTCAATCATTTAAAAATAAAATGTAACTTAAGTGGATTAGTTTTGACAAACATATGTGTATGTTAATAATTTTTCGATCTCACTCCTTATTACCATTGGGTTTTAGTCCGAACGGTAAGTCGGTGATTTCAGTAATGGTATGCTGTGTTCGTTACATGTGCCGCAATACTATCTTGCAGGAATATACAAATTTCATCAAATTTTTCATTGGTAAAATAGATAAGAACATCCTATAGCAGTTAATTATAAATTGTGCTATTAATTTTTGTTGGAACAGATGAAAAATAAATAGTTCCCAAGCCAAATCATTTCCATATTCGACATTGTATTTTTACAATCGGAACATCATTTGATCTTATTCAAACTAAACGTGTATGAATTAGGGTCATCTAAGTTACTTTTTTCGTCAGACTAAATTACGTTTTTCACTCCTCAGGTCATTTTATGTTCTTTCATGAGGATAATAGACGATTTTCCATATTCTATTTTTTGAGCATTAGCTTAAGCTCTGGGTTTTTTATTTGATGTTATTATCTTTTCTTAAATGTGAGCAACGTGTTTGGATTAATTTATTTAAAATCAATTTTTATGTCTGCATTTATAGAAATACTCCACATAAAATAGCACAAAGTACATTTGAATAAGGCAAACAAGACTAAGAAGAAAATACCGCAAAGTTCGCTTTTTATAAAAAAATACTTCAGCTTTACTTTTATTGAAAATAACGGTGATTAAACACAAATTGAGAAAAAGTTAAATGAGTTTGTAGGAATATGCATCGGTGTATATCCAATATAAAAACTTATGAAAATATTTCAATTACATTATTACAGAAGATCGAATGAATTTTTATTATTTAAATTAAACTTAATTTTTCAGAAAACCCCTTTCATTATCAGAACTTACTTTTAAAGTTCCTCTTTTGTACATTATTTAAAAAATTATTTTCCTTAATACTTCACCTTCAACGTCTAGAAACCAAATGGTTTATGGCTTAAAAGAAAACACTTATTTATAGTAAATTATCAAACCAGAAAATGTATGTAACTAACATTTGACCAGTTCATTCGAACAATTGAAACATTACGTTCAATGCTTTAGTATATAAACAAACAAAGTTTGTAAATGTTTACTACTCACATGACATCAACGCCTAAGCAAACAATTCAAACATTCAGCTGACATACTCTTACAAACATGTGCAGTGTTAAACACAATTTAATTCCGTGCAACTTGTCTCTTATGCGGTCGTGTTGTAACAAACCTGTTAGCATTTGTTTTAAACGTTGAACCCGATAAAATGTTTCGACAAGCTGATTTATTTGTGTGCTTATGCGCAGTGTTCGTGTTGAGTGAATAATGTTGTATTCATAGTTTATTTATATACTTTAGCGTTGAACGTTACGTTTCAATTGTTTCAATAAACTCTCAAATAGTAGTTACATACATTTACTGGTTTGATGATTTACTATAAATAGAACTGTTCGTTTAGATAATATAACATTTGGTTTTAGATGTTTGCGGTGAAGCATTAAGCAAGTGAGTTTTTAAATGACGTATAAAAATGGATTTTTAAAAAAGTTTCCGATCAAGAAAGAGGTTAACTGTAAAATAAAGTATATTTTAAATAAAATAATTTTTTAATACTTTCAAAATTTAATATTTTTGGAATATATTTTATTCACAACAAAAAAAATATTCGATGTGTCGAAACAACATAATTTAAAAATTTCCGAAAGTTTTTATACTGGATATACACTTGTGCATATTCCTATAAATGAATTTAACTTTTTATCTCTATTTTTATTTTATCATAGTTGTTCTCAACAATAGAAAAATTAAAGCCTTTTTAATAAGAAGCAAACTTAAGGACATTTTCTAAAGTAAACAAGCTTGTTTCCTTAGTCGTTCTATGTGCCTTATTTATGCGATCAAAAGTTCTTGGTGCTATTTTATGTGAAATATATCTAGTAATTAAAATTAAAAAAAAAATACTAAAGAGAAAACACATTTTTTTCTCATAAAGGTTCATCTTTCCATAAAGTTAAAACGTCCCTAAGGGAACTTTTCTGTGCAATCATGAAAATTTCCAAATCATTTGTTTCATGTTCAAGACTGTTTCAATAAATAAATTGGTCATAAAATTTACATTCCAAGGGAAATACAAAAAAATTAATTTTATAAGACAAGAACCAACTAATCACAAATTGAATTTTACACAAATAAAGAACAAAAAAATGGAAAGGAAATAAGATAAATGTAAATAATGTAAGTGTGTATAATAAATCCATTATAAATAATGTGTAAATAAATCCATTGTAAATAGCACAAATTTAGGACCACATTCTTTATAACAACCTTTGTGGGAAAGAATGCAGGTACTGGTGAACCACAAAAAAAAAAATACTTCTGACCAAGCTAAATTATTGTATTGCTCAAAAAGGTTCGACAAAAGCCGATAACATTCCAGTGCAATCAATAAACGGAAGAGATTAAAATTTTGATCTCTCTCTCTCTCTCTCTGAAAGCAAATTTAATTTATTTGGCATCGATAGAATAAATAGTGTTCCCAGACTATTCGACGAAAATATTAACTTATATATCAATAATCCAGATGATTTTCCAACAAAATTCCATCGAATCTGGTTTTTATACCCTACACTACCGTAAGTGTTTACCATGATGTTTGTAACATTCAGAAAGAATGACGATACATCCACTTATAATTATACCGTTCGACTCAGAATCACTCGATTTAATTGATTTAAAATGTTCGTACGTCCGTCTGTTGTCAGACCGGCTGGCAGTCCATGTAAATGTTGTGAGGCCTCTATTTAAATTTTGAACTTGTTATTGCAAAAAAAAAGAAAAGAAAAAAATTTATATTATTCTCAACCGATATCCCAAATTATGAAATAGTCCATCAGCTGTTGATATTGTTATAACAACTGGTCCAATTAATGTATATATAATTTAAAATCAATGTTCGAAATTATGTGAGGACATAAATATTAGTATCATAAAAATGTATTTCGTTCATAAACGTTCATAAAATTTTCGTAACCGTCATTTACAACCAACAGTGAGGTATTTTGTTTTCTTATTATTGATTATATCGATGAATCACAAGTTATCTCTAATTTAAATTCAAAACTATGGCGCAAAATTTTGAGCCTAAATGATCCACCCATTACCTCATCTGCAAGAAAGCAACACCCAATGCGGGACTTTCTCGAACTTTTCTGAACAGTCAATCATTGAAGTAGTAGTTTTCTGGATTAGTAGAGTAGTTTTTCCTGGATTATTAACATTATTTGTATTCATCTCCATACCGTTTTTATAAAAAGTCAAATTTAAATTCGATTAAGGGAGGATTGATTTATAATATTTTATTTTTAGTTACTTTTTTAAGGCATTTTCAAGTCTGCATTTATAGAAATATTCTACATAATGTAGCACCAAGAACATTTGATCGCATGGATAAGGTACACGGCAAGATAAGAAAAAAGCTTGATTACTTTAGAAAATAACCTAAAGTTTGCTTTTTATTATCAACTTAAACTTTACTCGTGGTGAGAACAACTTTGATAAAGCAAAACTGGAGATAACAATTTAATGCATTAATAGGAATATGTATAAGTGTATATTCGGTATAAAAATATTCAAAAATTTTTCAATTACATTGTTGCAACACATCAATTTTTATTATAGTAAAATATGTATATTCCAAACAAACTAAATTTTTAAATGAAAAAGTTTCAAAAATAAACGATTTTATTTTATTTAAATTAAATTTTTCAAAAAATCTCTTTCACGATCAGAAGTTGTATTATTTGCCTTAATTCTTCGCCTAAAACATCTAAAAACCAAATGTTAATTTTTTTATACGAACATCCATATTTATAGTAAATCATCAAACCCGAATTTAAATGCAACAACTGTTTGACCAATTCAATCAAACCTTTGCAAACTTACGTTTAATGCTTTAGTATATAAGCAAACAATGATTAAAATTTTAATACACTTAACTTGTAATCATCCGCGCATAAGCAAACAAAAAATTTTCCAATCAAGTTTGACATACACTGCAACATTCAGTTGCAAACATTGTTTATTTCTATGCAACTTGTCTTTTGGTCGTGTCATAACAATCCGTATCAAACGTTGAAATTGGTTGTCATTGTTGTTTATGAGCGGATGATTATGAGTTGAGTGTATTAAAATTGTATTCATTGTTTCGCTTATATACTAAAGCAGCGAACATAAGTTTGTAACGATTCGATGAACTGGTCAAAAGAAGTTGATGCATTAAATTCTGGTTTGATGATTTACTATAAATACACATGTTCGTTTAGAAAATTTAATATTTTGT
Organism: Cochliomyia hominivorax; assembly: GCA_004302925.2. Taxonomy (NCBI): domain Eukaryota; kingdom Metazoa; phylum Arthropoda; class Insecta; order Diptera; family Calliphoridae; genus Cochliomyia; species Cochliomyia hominivorax. The sequence goes on along the minus strand of PYHX02000413.1, from coordinate 75,276,223 downwards.
TTTTAGATGTTCATAATGAAGCATTAAGGAAATTATTTTTTAAATACGTACAAAAAAGGATCTTTAGAAAAAAAAATTAACCAAAAAACGGATTTTCTGAAAATTAAATTATATTAAATAAATCGTTAATGTTATAATTCTTTTTATTTTAAAAATTAGTTTGTTTCAAATATAAATTTAATTTGACGTGTTATAACAATATGATTGAAATTTTTCGAAAGTTTTTATACTGAATATATAGTGACGCATATTCATATAAACGCATTTAACTTTACATTTCCCTGTTTTTGTTGCTCTCAACCAAAAGAAATATTGAAAATTTTAATTGAGAGGCGCATTAATGGTCCTGGCTTGGGAAATATTTTTTTTCGTTGGCAAATCTAAAATTTGTTTTGTTCCAATAAAAACTAATAGTGCAATTTATAGAAAATTGCTGAAAGGTGCTGTTACTCTTCTATGGTTGAAAAAATTTATGGAATTTGTATATTCCAGAAATATAATGGTCCGTTACATATTTCAAATTATATATTGAGGACTTATAGTTTTATATTAACAGACAGCTAAAGTACTGGAACAATTTTGATGAAATATGCATATGATGATCCTATTATATCAGAAAGTAACATAGGCTATACACAATTTTGACCAGGGGTACCAATATACAAAGCTATATTTATTGTCGAATATCTAAAGGATCTGTTTTACTGGAAAAAATGTTGGACGATTAAATAAGAAAGAGGGGATCTATTTACTTAATTTGTTTGATAGTACCAGATATAGGGGGCCCGCGATAAAGCAAATAATCTTATTTCTAAAGAAGTAGGATGGAGGGATCAGAGTGAGAAATATCCCCCATAAAAGGTCAAATTTTAATTCAATTTTAATTTAATTATTTAATATCAAAAAAACTATTACAGCAAAAATTTCAAATTTGTTCCAATCACCTCACCAAGGAAACTATTTTAGTGAAAAAAATATAGGACGAATAGGATCAGGGTAAGATGTAGCCTTATGCAAAACATTTATTTTTTATTTATTTTTATATTATATATTTTTTTATATTTATTTTTAAATTTTAATTGTCAAATGTCTAAAGCACTATCAGAGTGAGTGTATTCAAATGTCATCCCGATTGTATTTCCAAGTAACAAAATATAAAAATTAATATTATCAGGAGGAGATGATTACATTGGTCACTAAAGCTTTAGAGAAAAAAAATCCATCAGTGCCCTGCGGCACTCCTTTGGTGTAAATAAATCCACTGTAATACCACTAAAGTTCAATTCTACGTAAGAACCAAAGTGGAAAGGGTTTACAGGTACTAGTAATCCACTAAAAACTACTTCTGGTCAAGTCCGCCAAATGATTACACTGGTCACTGAAGCTTTAGAGAAAAAAAACCATCAGTGACCTTCGACACCTCTTTGGTGTAAATACCACTAAATTTCCATTCTTCATAAGAACTAAAGTTGTAAAAGGTATTGGGGATCACTAAAAACTACTTCTGGCCCAGACCGTCAAAGGAAAAAATTCTACGAAAACCGGTAATGGGCGTAGCTTTTCTCGAAAATGAACAAATCGGAGGCTCTAATGATGTTTTTTACTGTGCGCAATAGGTTGGAATAGTGTTTAATAATTCAGTCCAAATAAAACTCCTTAACTCATCAGGGTTTACTAGCGCATAGTAAGTTCTGTTTATTAAAGTTGTTTTAGCATAAACTTCATTTATTTATTTCTTCTATATTGTTTAAGGGATTTTAAACTTTTAACAGGTTTTGAAGAGAAAACAGTCTCGGTTACTATTAGAAGAACAACATTCGATGAATTATTGTTTCAAATTAAAGAAAATTTTGTTTATTTGCAAAAAAATGAAAAATTATAAAAAATATCTTCGAATGCAATTAAAAAATCATTGTAATCTACGATCTCATTTTTATATTTGAAATCTCAATTTTTCATATTATTTAAAAACAAGTTAGAATGCTATATTCGGCTATGCCGAATCTTAAATACCCTCCACCACAAATTCGTGTAAAGTTAATACGTTAGGTTCCATAGACACACATATACTCACAAATGTATATAACACAGAAATACTTAATTAGTCTAAAATTAGTTACAATTTAAGCTATAAATTTTTCTACTAACTGCTTTTTTTCTACCAATTTTCATTGAGCTCTGTTAATTTTTGCGGATGTGAGCAGACAAAGAGATTGACGAAAATCGATTGAGATTTTGACTTGATGCAAGAATATATACATTATGGGGTCTGAAATAATTCATTCTTAGCGTTACACACAGAATGACAAAGTTAATATTCTCTCTCTACCACTTGTACTGTGGAGCGTATAAAAACAAAAAATATGCTTGTTATAAGCTCAAAACTATTTTCCGGGAAGGGGTTTTATATGAAGCTCCCATATAAGACCCCTTCCCGAGTTTGAACCAAGATTGTTCATATTTATAATATACTTTTATTATAGTTAGAAAAATCATTGTGCTAAATTTTAACGGAATTAATCTTTATTTAAATGTTTTATAAACTCTAATCCGTTTTCCGGAAATCCCGTTATAAGGGAGCTATAGGAAAATTTGGACCGATACAGGGCAAATTAATATAATATCTTCAGAACAGTTAGCAAAATAATTGTGTCGACTTTCAGTAGAATTGGTCTGTATTTACTCGGGAAGGGGCGTTATAATGGAGCTATATCATAATATGGACCACAATACAATAGAATTGGTTCAAATCTAAAAGTATTATAAGCTGTAAATCATATTCCGGGAAGGGGCCTTAATATGGGAGCTATATCAAAATACGGACCCATGTGAATAAAATTTATAGTATACTATTTAAAATAATTAAGAGATTAATTGTGCCAAATTTCAAGAATTGGTTCAAATTTAAGAGTTTTTATAAGCTATAAATCATATTCCGGGAAGGGGCTTATATGGGAGCCATATCAAAATACGGACCCATGTGAATAAAATTTATAGTATATATTTAAAATAGTTAAACAATTATTTGTGCCAAATTTCAATAGAATTGGTTGCAATTTAAGAGTTTTATGAGCTATAAATCAAATTCCGGGAAGGGGCCTTATATGGGAGCTATATCAAAATATGGATCCATATTAATAAAATTCACAATAATATTTAAAATAGTTGAAACAATAATTGTGCCACATTTCAAAAGAATTAGTTCAAATTTAAAAGTTTTATAAGCTATAAATCATATTCCGGGAAAGTCCTTATATGGGAGCTATTATCAAAATATGGACCGCATCTTAATATAATTTATAACATATATTTAAAATAGTTTAAAAAAATAATTGTGCCAAATTTCAAAGAATTGGTTCAAAATTTAAGAGTTTTATGAGCTATATAATCACATTCCGGAAGGGGCCTTATATGGGAGCCCATATCAAAATACGGACCCATATGAATAAAATTTATAGTATATTATTTAAAATAATTAAGAGATTAATTGTGGCGCAAATTTCAAAAGAATTGTTCAATTAAAGAGTTTTAATGTGAGGGGCTATAAATCACATTCCCGGGGGAAGGGGGCCTTATATGGGAGCTATATCAAATGGACTGCCATGTGAATAAATTTATACGATAATATTTTCAAATGGTTAAAAAATTATTTGTGCGCAAATTTGTGAATAGAATTGGTTCCAATTTAAGAGTTTTATGAGCTATAAAATCAGATTCCCGTGAAGGGGCCATTATATGGGAGCTATATCAAATAATAATGGATCCATATTAATAAAA